>JAVXUL010124772.1:0-16422 GCA_035590515.1 Trichilia minutiflora | reverse complement strand
AAAATGAAAATTATAAATATTTTCATTTTTATTTATTTTTGCAAGGAAAATAAAGATTTTCCATTTTCTCTCTCAACCATTTTCGGCCAGCCCTTGAAGGAGGAAGAGGATGGGTGCAAAGTGAAGAGAGTTCATCCTTTTGAGCTTGATCTTCATCAAAAAGGAAAGCACTCCATTAGAGCAACAAAAGCCCCAAGGTTAGCAATCATGATTCCTCTTAGTTTTCATGGATTTTAGCCTAGGGTTTGGGCATGAAAAACTTACATTTATGCATGATTTAGGCCATAGAACCTTCATATACATCGGGCAGGAGGGGGTCATCTTCCCCATTTCAAATTTCTGATTTCTCTCTCTCTATTTTTGATAGAACCATTCTCTCTCTCAACTCTCAAAATTGATCTCAGCCATTCTTCCACCAAACTTCACCATTTTGGTTCCTATGAACTCATAATCAACACCAGAACTCAGAAACCTCCTCTGATCGGAGTTTTTCGTGACGGTTCACGAGGAATCACGAAGAAAAAATGATGGTGAACAGTAGTCAAGTAGGAGAATCGAGTAAAGAGGGACTCAGAACACTTCTACCATCTTGGGTAAGTTTACCCCTAAGCTCATTTCTTTATTTTAAGCCTTCATTGTGCATGAATCACGAGAATAGGTTTTAGGATTACTGTTCACAAAACCCTAAAAATTGGGAATTTTCTAATTTGTCATTGGTATCGATAAATTAGAAGGCTTTGATAACTAATGGTGTTGAAACTGATAAGAAAGACAAATTCTAAGAGCAGGGTTGTGAAAGGCAGTATGTTTAGAGAGAGAAAGGATAGAGAAAGAGAGAGAGAGGAGTGCGAGAGTTGTATGAGCATGTATTCCATTATGCACACACACTTGTTCAGATTATGAACCTGTGTTTATATGTGTATCCAGAAGCGACAGCCGAGATGAGAGGATCTCCGTCGCGAGGAGGATACCGAGAGGGTGGTTTCCTATCCCAGGACTGTGAGTGGACATTCCTTTCCCTTCACCTTATTTATTATTCTTTATAAATAAATATAATGCTAGAGATGATAGTATGTGAATATAAACGTATATGTATAAATGTATGTATGTGGATACATAACTGAAATGAGGAGGCGTTGGATGTATGATGTGTGGTGGCCAGGATGGCCCCTTGTTTGTGATAGAGATAGGTTTGATGTGAAACATAGATTGCCATGAATGTGAGGTCGGAGGCTTATTGTCCTTATGCTTGATGATATTATGATTTTGAGGTCGAAGGCCATTTTATTTATATATATGTGAATGTGGCATAGTCAAGTGTAATGGTCGGGGTGCCATATTTGTTTATTGGGCTTTATGAGCCAGCCTGTCTTATTTATTATTTTGGCCTGGTGAGCCAATAGTTATTTGATTTGCCCTGATGGGCCATTGATATTGATTTATGATTTCATGTGCCATGTCATTTACTATCTATGGGTGAGGATTGACCATACAGCTCTTAGAGAGTGGATGGAATCCAATGGACCCAGGGGTGAGGATTGTTCATATAGCTCATATAGAGTGGATGGAATCCAATAGACCCAGGAGTGTGGATTGACCATACAGTCCAAGATGGGATGGGTGGAATCCATATATCCAGGCTAAAGCATGCTAGCCTTATTCTGTTATATTAGACATGGGCACACATCCCCAACCAGGATTGCGGATCGACCATACAGCTTAAATGGAGTGGGTGGGATCCTATAGACCAAGTGGCTATACATATTTGAGATTAAATCTATTTTCTAGACATGTATATAATACCACATTTCGCTATGTTTAATTTGTATGATTACGAGGGTATTTCGTAATCAGTGTTTGAGGCTTTGATTTCTATTTTGTTTATTTGTCTACTCACTGAGTATTTTTTTTCAAATACTCACCCCTCACTTCTCATTTTAGGTTAGAGTAGTCAGGCGTGGCATAGCATAATTGAAGCGAGACTTCAGCACAATTTTCAGGTACTCGACTCAGGATTTTATATTATGGTCCACTGTATGTAAAAATATTTGTAATAAAGTGATTAATGTATTTTGGCTTGGCCAAGAGTATTTTGTAATGTATTTTGAGAAAATACATATACAATACATATATGTTTGAAAATCTTCCATTCTATATTATTTTGTGTTATCTTTAAAAATGAGTTTGAAAACAGGTACTAATGCTTTACGGGTTCTAGGAGTGCATTCTAAGAGATAGAATGTGTTCTTAGGATTCACAACGATTGCCATGTGGTCGACTAGGGTCGGGGCGTGACACCTTATACTATTAGGAAGTCCACCTTTGAGAAGGCATTATGTGACCTTGGACTTAGCATAAATCTCATGCCATTATCAGTGTTCAAAAAATTGGGTTTAGGTGATGTTAAATCGACAACTATATCTCTACAAATGGCTGGCCATTTGCTTTCTTTTCCAAAGAGGATAATTGAATATGTGTTAGTCAAGGTAGATAAATTTATCTTTTCAGTGGCTTTTGTTATTCTTGATATGGAGGAGGATCGAGAGAATCCCATCATCCTTGGAAGACCTTTCTTAGCAACAGGAAGAGCCCTCATTGATGTACATGGAGGAAGTTTTACTCTGTAGGTGAATAAGGAGGAAGTGGAGTTTAATCTCTGTCTAACACTAAAATTTCCAGCTTCAGATTAGTCATGTAAAAAAGTGGATGTTGTGGCAGGATGTGTTGATGCTGTGGTACTTGATTTCTCTATAAAAAACCCTTTAGAGCATTGTTTGATCACATCCAACATGCGCAAAGATGAGCTTTTAGCAGCTGAATATATAGGAGTTTTGGAAGATGAACACATTTGCAGATGAAGGAGGTGTGTTTACCCTGGAAGATTTATTGGATGGTAAACCAGATGCAGCATAAAAAAATTCTGAAAAGGGCAAGTCAACAACACCTTCGAAAATACAAACTTTAAAGCAACTTCCAGAGCATTTGAAGTATGCTTTCTTGGGAGAAAATGGGACGTTACCAGTTATAATATCATCATTCCTATCACCTGAACAAGAAGAGAAATTGTTGAGTGTGTTAAGGAGATATAGGTCAGCTATTTCTTGGGCAATCTCAGACATCAAAGGCATTAGTCCTACAATTTGCATGCACAAAATTCTAATGGAGGATGTTTACAAACCAACTGTTGAGCATCAGAGAAGATTGAATCCAGTAATAAAGGAAGTAATGAGAGCAGAAGTTCTAAAATTACTGAACGCAGGTATCATATTTATAATTTTTGATAGTGCTTGAGTAAGTCTTGTGTAAGTGGTACCCAAGAAAGGAGGAACTACCATGATCAAGAATGAAAAGAATGAGCTGGTGCCAATAAGGACAGTCACTAGATGGAGGGTGTGTATTGATTACAAAAAGCTAAACAAAACTACAAGGAAAGATCACTTCCCTTTGTCATTCATTGATTAAATATTAGATTGGTTAGCTGGGTATGAATATTACTATTTTCTTGATGGTTATTCTGGGTATAACTAGATTCTAATCAGTTTAGAAGATCAAGAAAAAACAATTTTTTCGTGTTCATATGGTACTTTTGCTTTTAAGTGAATTCCATTCGGGTTGTGTAATGCTCCATCTACATTCCAAAGGTGTATAATGGCTATGATTGAGGTATTTATAGAAGTGTTTATTGATGACTTTTTGGTGTTTGGAAGCTCGTTTGATCATTGCCTGCATGACCTTGCTATGGTGCTTCAAAGATGTGAGAAGAAGAACTTGGTTCTTAATTGGGAGAAGTGCCATTTCATGGAAAAAGAAGACATTGTGTTGGGACATCGAGCATCAAGAGATGGAATTGAGGTAGACAAGGCCAAGATTTCAGCAATTTAGCAGCTACCTCCTCCAGTAAATGTCAGAGGTATCCGAAGTCTCTTAAGCCATACAAGGTTCTATAAAAGGTTTATCAAGGATTTTTCAAAAGTAGTGAGCCCCTTTGTAACCAGTTAGAAAAAGATGCCACTTTTAGATTTGATGAGGAGTGTATGAAGGCTTTTGAGGCAGTGAAGGACAAGTTGACTTCAGCACCCATAATGGTTACACCAAATTGGAAAGAATCATTCAAGATTATGTGTAATGCAAGTGACTATGCAGTGGGTGCAGTGCTCGGGCAGGGAAGAGATAAAATTTTTAGAGCCATTTATTATGCGAGTCGGATGTTGAATGAAGCTCAACTTAACTACACAACCACAAAAAAGAAGATGTTGGCTATGGTGTTTGCTGTGGAAAAATTCAGATCATATATTCTGGGCTCAAAGGTGACAGTTTTTATAGATCATGCAGCAATCAGGTACTTGTTTGCAAAGAAAGATGTTAAACCTTGTCTGATTCAATGGATTCTCTTGGTTCAAGAGTTTGATCTGAAAATTCTTGATAAGAGAGGAAGTGAGAATGTAGTTGCTAATCACTTGTCAAGGATAGAATCAGAAGAAGACAAGGTGCAACCGATTGAAGAATTGTTTACAGATGAGAGGTTGTTTGATGTTAAGGAGCAAATTCTTTAGTATGCTGATTTTGTGAATTTTCTTGCCTATGACTTAATACCACCTGATTTAACATATCATCAAAAGCACAAGTTTAGGCATGATGTGAAGAGTTATATGTGGGATTATCATACTTGTTCAAGAAATGTGCTGATGGCATGATCAGGAGATGTGTGACTGCAGAAGAAATAAATGAGATACTCCATGGATGTCATTCTTTGCCATATGGAGGACATTTCAGAGCATCAAGAACAGCAGCAAAAGTGTTACAATCAGGTTTCTATTGGCCCGCCTTATTTAAGGATTATTATGCTGTGAAGAGATGTGAGAGATATCAGAAAATGGACAACATTTCAAGGAGGAATGAAATACCCTTAACAGGAATTATGGAAGTAGAGCTTTTTGATGTGTGGGATATTGATTTCATAGGCCCATTCCTGAAATCCTTTGGTTATCAGTATATTCTTGTTTCTGTTGACTATGTTTCGAAATAGGTTGAAGCAATACCAACTTTAACAAATGATGCAAAAGTGGTGTTAAAATTTCTGCAGAAAAACATATTCACAAGGTTTGGAACACCGAGAGCTATTATTAGTGATGAAGGTATTCATTTCTGTAATAAGCTCTTTAAACCCTTGCTGGTACATTATGGAGTCAAGCAAAAGATTGCTCTTGCCTATCATCCCTAAACTAATGGGCAAGCTGAAGTTATCGACAAGGAAATCAAGTAGATTTTGGAGAAAACAGTGAATACCAACAGGAAGGATTGGTCCATCAAGCTTGATGATGCATTATGGGCATACAGAACAGCATTCAAAACTCCTATTGATATGTGTCTATATATATTGGTTTTTGGAAAGCCAATATAACTAGAACACAGAGCATATTGGGTCATAAAGAAGCTGAATTTTGATTAGAGAGATGCTGGGCAGAAGAGACTTCTTCAACTTGATGAATTAGAGGAAATCCGGAGTCAAGCCTATGTGAGTTCACGAATTTACAAGGAAAGGACCAAGCAATGGCATGATAAGCACATTCTGAGAAAAGCATTCAGCCCAGGGTAACAAGTTCTTTTATTCAACTCAAGGCTGAAATTATTTCCTAGGAAGCTCAAATCCAGATGGTGTAGACCCTTTGTAATCAAGAAAGTATTACCCTCTGGTGCCATTGAACTTGAGGGTGACAACGAGAGAATTTTTTGAGTTAATGGACAGAGGATAAAGTATTTTTACCAAAGGATGAAATTGGGGAAAGAAACCATTCCCTTGACAGATCCTGAATAAGTTTTAATAGACCAAATCTAGCTAAAGACAGTAAATCAAGCTTGTTGGAAGGCAACCCAATGTGTTTATATTTAATTTTTGTTTTTCTTCAATTATTTGATGTTATTAGTTATTTTTATGAAGTGTTATATTCTAGGAGGAGTCAAAATAGCAGCACAAAAGCACCAAAATAGATTACAGACAAGTTGGCCAGAAGATAATTTCCAGGGTTCACTGTAGCGAAGCAATCCGCGCTGCGGCAAGGAAATGAAGGTCCAAGATCCACTGCATCGAGAATTGACTTGCTACATCGGATGAGTACTCGTTGTAGTAAGAAAAAACTTGACGCAATGAGAATATTATGCTTCAGGACGTGCTACATCGAGAAATTGTCCGCTGCATCAAGGTTCATTCGCTGGATCGAGAGAAAACTCGTTATAGCGAGGCATAAAGATGACGCTTAGAGAAACCCTTTCTTACTACATCAAGAGGAAACTCGATGCAACGAGTGAACACGGGAACATGTCTCGCTACTCTGACACATAATTTTTAAAATTCTCTCTCCTCTGTTTTAAGACCTTTGATTTTCAGACCAGTCAAACCCATTCTGACGTAACTACTCCTGCATTCTAAAATTGTCGGTGATAAGGAGAATCATCACAGAACGCGTACAAAAACTCCAAGTAAGTGCTTAATCTTCAGTTCTTTTATTGCAAAAGTTATTGTGATACTGTCTGTGGAAAAGTTTTCAACTTTCTCCTGAGTTGTGGTATTGGAGTTAAGTTGCGGGATTTATATAGTCAAAAAGTTAGGTTTTCCCGATTGGGTTTAGATAGTGGTTGTTATTTTCTTGGATTTTTTGAACACGAAATTAAGAAAGATGCCTCAAAAACATATAGCTAAGAAACCCAGGAAAGAACCTTTGGGTTATGACACAGGAAAGTTTGTGTGGAAACAAGCCCAAACCCTCTTTAACGAATCGTTAAAGAGGAGGTCAGGAATCAAAAGAAGGGGCATTGAATTCAGAGCAAAGCAATACCCCCTGAGTGCCAAGCAAATAAAAACCCGAGGATGGTCTCACTTCTGTCGTCATCTTAAACCAGCAGTCATGACTTTGGTTCGGGATTTTTATGTGAATGCTAAGTTGACACCCGACAGTAGGAAGGTGAAGGTTAGAGGCGTGGATGTTGTTTATGAACCTGAGGCTATAAACATAGTTTTAAAAATACCAAAAGTACAATGTGAGGTGACAGAGATGTCAAAGTCTTTGTCTTTAGAGATGATGAACGATACACTGTGTGGGCATCAAGTAAATTGGACAATCGTTCGAGGGGAGCCAACTTACTTTAAAACTAGGGACTTGAAAATCGAGATGAAAACTTGGCATTTATTTATTTGCTCTAGAATCAGTCCAACAGGCCACACTTCTGAGGTTAACAGGGAGCGGGCCTTTCTGTTGCTCACTATTGCAATGAGAAAGAATATTAATGTTGGGGAATGGATTTCCCTCAACATTAGACATGCAGCAGACACCCTCACTGTGGGGTTGTTTTTCCCTTTGATTATAATTGTTTTATTGGAGAAGAATGGGGTGGATACTAGGTGTCAAGAAATATTGGCACCAAAGGCTTGTCTGGATGCCGGTACAATAGCACGACTGCTTACTATTGAGAAGCAACAACAACAACAACTGCAGCCCTAACAATCTCAACCATTCCAATAGCAGTAGCAGCAAGATCATCAGCTAGGCCACCAACAACGAGCCTATCAGAATCAGAAGCAGCAGCAACCATCTCCACAACCATCTCAGCAGGCCCAAAACCAACAACACCAACAATAGAGCCTAGCAGAACTAGACCCCCAATCTTAGCTTGTGAGTGAAGTTATGTTTCGGGACAAAATGGAAAAGATGCACAGAAGAGTTCTCCGATACCAGCAGCATTCCATTCACTGCTATGAGGCTATGAGCAGCATGATACATCAAGTATCTCGTCGTGTGCAGATGGATACAGAATGGTTCCCTACTATTCCTCCCATTCTAACCTTAGATTCTGACGAGGAAGGTGACCATTCTCAGGCACCAGTCACTTTCAAAAGGCAACTTGAGCCCAATGCTGATGTTCTGTCCGTGCCTTCCAAATAGGGGGTGATGTGGTTCCCACCTCCCAAGTTTGTTTTTTTGATATTTTTGTTTTATTCTTTCTTTGTCATCGGGGACGATGCCAATCTGTAAGTTTGGGGGAGTGTGGTTGTCTGTACAGTGAGGTGGAAAAGAAAACAGCACAGAAAGTTTACAGGAAGTTAAAATTTTTGAAACAGTTTACATTTTTATCACTATGTAATGTTATTATTCTATACTAGTTTGTTTTGGTCTTGTGCTGGTTAATGTGTCTGTTTTGGTAGTTTGGTATGATAGTGCTATAGTCATATTAGTTTGTTAGGTTAGTTAAAAATCTAACGTATGTGCATATATTAACTGTTTAGTTCTTTGAAGAAATATCAGGTGTCCCTTTTATTAGTATTGTGAATCTAAGTTGAGTAGTTTTGAGGGTGAATAGTAATGATTAGTTGAATATGGTAACTATCATGTATACCTTAGAAAAAAATTTCGGATTTATAGTCAAAGGCAGTAAAAACTAGACCATGCAAACTCATTCCCTTATTCATAAAAAAAAAAAAAGGAAAAGAAGAAGACTTTAGATTCATTCTACTCCTCTGTTTTGAAAGTGCTTAGTAATTGGGGGTATACATTTTGGAGATGGGTACTTTCGCGTAAAATAGCACTTAAAAATAAATATGATTAAGCAAAGCAATTTAGGTTTCTAATAAGTTAATGACAGGGGGTACGTATTTCAAAGATGGGTACTTTCGCGTACGGAGACTGACTTAGAACCTAAAGAAAAGTTTAATCTAGCTAGGAATTTGTAGAAAAATAGAAGAATGTCATAACCTTTTATAAAGGAAATCAATGCTCTAGTTTTATGTTATTGAAGAATGGATGAGAAAATCTGGGAAGGTATAGCTGCCTTTGATTGTGAATTTGTAGAATGACTTTTGAGGCATTTCTTTTATTAATCAATTTAACTTAGTGCATGTCCTTTCATTTAGAGGAATCTCTTTAACTTGGAGACGGGTATTAATAGTTTAGACACTTATGCTTTCTGTTGGGAACTGGACAGAAGTTGAGTTGCATGATTGATTTTTGGAGTGTTTTGTTGTGTTTAGTTGTAGGTTTGCTCAAGACTTGCAAAGATTAAGTTTGAGGGAGTTTCATAACTTGATTTGGTCAAGTTATTTCTATTCTAAATTATACTATTTTTTGTGTAAATTCAGGTATGTTTTATGCCTTTGTGAGTTTATTTGTGTGCAGGTTGCAAAAGGAAAAATTGTGAAGAAAACATGAAGAGTTGAGCTTAAAATGCATGGAGACATTTTTCCCACTGCAGCGAACAGTAGCATGATGCAACGAAGTCTGGAATTTTCAGTCCAGGATGCAACGAGATTTTTCTCGATGCAGTGAAGATGAATTCGATGCAGCGAGTGGGTTCGTGATCCAATGAGAGCCAAACCCCAGCTTCTACCAAGTTACCACCCAGTTTCTGATGTAGTGAGCCAAGTCTCGCTGCATCAACGCAAGTGCTCGCTGCAGCGAGCCAAAACCCGATGCAGCGAGACGATACAAGAACTTTCTTTTTAAGTTAAATTTTGATTTTTTAATTATAAATAGAGTTCCTAGGGCTTCGAGCTGAGGGGGACAGCCGTTAATACTCTTGAAAGATAGAGAAACAAAAGATTTGATACAGAATTCAAGAAAAAGAGAAGGAATCCAAGAGGGAAAAAAATTTAATTTTCATAGCTGGACTTTTTGACTTTATTGTTGTTTTCTTTCTTAAATAGAATTTTCAATGATCAAATTCTTCTTTATTCTTGAATATTTGTTATACACAGTGAGTGGCTAATTCTTTTATGCTTAGGGGATTGATGAAGCTCTTATAATCTATATTGGGATGATTATTTTGGTTTAATAAAATTTTATTCATAATTTACGTGTGTTACTTGTGCTTAAAGCTTTCTATTTATCTAGCCATTAAACTGAATGATCTTAGATGCATGTTTTCTGGACTTGAAAAAGGGAGAAAATCATAAATCTGAAATAAGGAGACACAACTTAGAAGTTAATGCATTGGAAGATGATTAACAACTAAGTAACCAAATTAGGTTGAAACTTAATGAGTGATAGTTTAAACTTGATTGAATAGGAATATTAATTGAGTTGTTCATCACATAATTTTATTAAGATCTCGGAAGAGGAAATAAAATAAATTTAGAACCTAGGCTAGTAGGTGTTGATAGAGTTAAGTTAGCCAAGGTAAGAAGAACAATATAGTGATCAAGAGTAGATTCAAACCTCTTAAGCTCATTATAATTGTATTTACTTTTATCAACCAACAGTTTTCTATTTCCTTTGTCTTTGTTAGAATTAATTTACCTTTTTGTTAGTCGAAATAATATTCGTCATTCCAATTGCGGTAATTAACTGGTTAATAATTATTAATCCTCGTGGGAACGATATCTTACTTTTTTATATTACAAACTCTCTCCATTTATGCATATTTCAATTCATCATTTTACACTTAGATTTAAAGTCTTTGATGTAAAATTTACTTTTTTTGTAATTTCAATTAATTTTTATTTTAATGAAGTGAAAGTAAAAAGGTCATAACTTTTCATCTAAGAGAGCTATTGAAGTGAATCTTAATCCATTAGAAAACTAACTCATTAGGGTAAAACTTTTATGTTTGGTTTAACCATCAATTTAGGCTCTAAGTTATATTTTTGAAGTCATCAATTAAACCTAGTTACTATTCCAATCTAGCCCGACCATGCTTCATTATTTTGTCCATATCTTTTTATAGAAATTTCAGATTGACTTGAGATAAGTGGAAGATAAAAGATGATTCAAATATCTACAACTTTCATAGAAGTTAAATCATTGATCTTGGAGGTCATCCATGACGTTTTTGTGGCAAATAGAATATTTCAACTTCATTTGTTAAAGTTTTCAACTTAATTGTCAAATATTAAAACTAATTACCTTGATATTTAGCTCTCATGTTTACCTATAAATAAGAGGACTATTTTGTGTTCCAAAAATGTAATAGATGTAATAAAATTAGTTTATAATAAAATTTCGTTCTCTCATCTCCATGTCTTTCTAAAGTATTAGTTAAGGCTAAAAGGTTGATACTAAGGATGTATGGTATGTTCTTTAGATCCCATCTTTGTTTTTAATATTAAAGTTCTTTTTATTAATTTTATATTCATATTTTGAAAAATATTTTCAAGCATTTAAACTCTTTGATTTTTATGTAAACATTTGGCATATTGAATACTTGAAAAAACTTTCCTTGATTCGTTGTAGACTTATGGCACAAAAAATACTTTGAACATTAAATGTCTTAAATATTTTTCTTATATGTTTTTACCAATTAATTTAAAGGCATTGTTTTAATCAAATATTGATTTTTTGAAGAAAATATATTTTTTATGCATCAAATGATTTTTATCATCCGATTGGGATAACTTTTTAGCTAATCTCAATTGAGTTAACATAAAGTATCTAGTTTACTAGCATCATTCTAAAATATCAATTTATAAAGCCTTGGTGTTTTAATTTATATTTAATCTTTACTTGGTAATTCTTTCTTTAAAATTGATCCATTATTTATTCTATCTTTGCTATTGAACTTTTGTTATTCGACCTTGACTTGGACATAACCCAATTGAACTCTTGAAAAAAACACTTCTTGTGGATATAACACTTGAACTCATTGAACTATATTATAATAGGACTACTCATACTTAGGTGCAATAATCTAATTGAGACCAGTATATACTAGTTTTTATAGCAAGTCACCTTACAATATATGTTAACCTCTTGCAATAGCTCATCCATCACTCTCATTCTCCGAGAGCCTATAAGAAAGCTTGCAAGAGATGACAACCACTCTTTAAAATTAAAAAAAAAAAAACTAAGTTTATTATCTTTTTCACTGTTCACCTCTACATTCATCTAAGCAATAACTCAAAAATAACTCTCTCTATTCATTTTCTTTTGTTTTTTTCTTTATTTTGCTATTGTCTTGTCATCTACTGACTTAGGCATCATAATTGTACATGCACTTAGGTTTATATTCATTATTTTACACTTCAAAGTATGAGTAACTCTCTCCATTTATGCATATTTCAATTCGTCATTTTACACTTAGGTTTAAAGTCTTTGATGTAAAATTTACTTTATTTGTAATTTCAATTAATTTTTATTTTAATGAAGTGAACGTAAAAAGGTCATAACTTTTCATCCAAGAGAGCTATTGAGGTGAATCTTAATCCATTAGAAAACTAACTCATTGGGCTAAAACTTTTATATTTGGTTTAACCATCAATTCAGGCTCTAAGTTATATTTTTGAAGTCATCAATTAAACCTAGTTGCTATTCCAATCTAGCCCGACCATGCTTCATTATTTTGTCCATATTTTTTTATAGAAATTTCAGATTGACTTGAGATAAGTGGAAGATAAAAGATGATTCAAATATCTACAACTTTCATAGAAGTTAAATCATTGATCTTGGAGGTCATCCATGACGTTTTTGTGGCAAATAGAATATTTCAACTTCATTTGTTAAAGTTTTCAACTTAATTGTCAAATATTAAAACTAATTACCTTGATATTTAGCTCTCATGTTTACCTATAAATAAGAGGACTATTTTGTGTTCCAAAAATGTAATAGATGTAATAAAATTAGTTTATAATAAAATTTCGTTCTCTCATCTCCATGTCTTTCTAAAGTATTAGTTAAGGCTAAAAGGTTGATACTAAGGATGTATGGTATGTTCTTTAGATCCCATCTTTGTTTTTAATATTAAAGTTCTTTTTATTAATTTTATATTCATATTTTGAAAAATATTTTCAAGCATTTAAACTCTTTGATTTTTATGTAAACATTTGGCATATTGAATACTTGAAAAAACTTTCCTTGATTCGTTGTAGACTTATGGCACAAAAAATACTTTGAACATTAAATGTCTTAAATATTTTTCTTATATGTTTTTACCAATTAATTTAAAGGCATTGTTTTAATCAAATATTGATTTTTTGAAGAAAATATATTTTTTATGCATCAAATGATTTTTATCATCCGATTGGGATAACTTTTTAGCTAATCTCAATTGAGTTAACATAAAGTATCTAGTTTACTAGCATCATTCTAAAATATCAATTTATAAAGCCTTGGTGTTTTAATTTATATTTAATCTTTACTTGGTAATTCTTTCTTTAAAATTGATCCATTATTTATTCTACCTTTGCTATTGGACCTTGGTTTGAACATAACCCAATTGAACTCTTAGAAAAAAAAACACTTCTTGTAGATATAACACTTGGACTTACTGGACTATATTATAACAGGACTACCCATACTTGGGTACAATAATCTAATTGAGATCAGTATATGCTAGTTTTTGCAGCAAGTCACCTTACAATATATGCTAACCACTTGCAATAGGTCATCCATCACTCTCATTCTCCTCCGAGAGCCTATAAGAAAGCTTGCAAGAGATGACAACCACTCTTTAAAATAAAAATAAAAAAGAAGCTAAGTTTAATAAAAAAGAAGCTAAGTTTATTATCTTTTTCACCGTTCACCTCTACATTCATCTAAGCAATAACTCAAAAATAACTCTCTCTATTCATTTTCCTTTGTTTCTTTCTTTGTTTTGCTATTGTCTTGTCATCTACTGACTTAGGCATCAAAATTTCTTTATTGAGCAACCGACATAACTCTAAATTTCCCCTTATATTTGCAAATCCTAAAAGCACATGAATCTTTAAGGTTTTGCTTAATAATGCTTAAAGTCAATTCTCTAGTTGTTTAACTAAAATAATAACCCTTAGATTTTATGCATCAATAGCTGGTACCGTATATGGGAAACTTACAAAAAGTCATTCCCATCACATTTCAAAAAAGTTCAAAAAGTTCACCTGAAGATGGTCTTAAACTTTTAAAGACTTCTTATGTCTTTTTTCAACCTTCAAATGCATAAATCCACACCGAATACAAATGGTGAGAAATGCCAAAAGCTGCTCCACGTGAAGATTTCTTATTGACCAAAAGGAAAACATTGTGGAAATGAGAGACACATAACTCTATAGCTCTATTAAAGTCAATTCCTATGGTAATACCCTTGTTTCGTCACTGGGGCAAACTGATGCTAGGGTAAAAGGAAGGGAAACACTATAACTATAGAAGGAATAATGGTCAAAGAAAGTCCAGTAAGCTCAATCACTGGTTAACAAAATAGAGATGCAAGAGAATAAGGTTCTGAATATAAAAAGATGGACTCTCAAAGGTTATAAGAAAAACTCAACAGAGAAAATGGTGGCCCCACTAAAGGTGAAGAAGAGTGAAACACCAATTAGCACTAGAAAAAAATTATAGTGGGCCTGTCAACCTCCAATCTCCATCATAAAAGAACCAAATATACTCCCGACTAAAAAGAAAAAAGAAAAATACTGAAAAACCAACACATGTAGAGGGCTAATCAAGAGACCCAAATGTGCCGTTTAAAATCCTTGAAACATCAAAATCGAGACCCTTACATAATCCTGACAGTCGAGATGAGAAGGAAGAATAAGAACATGAGCCTAGCTTAGCTTTAATAGATATGAGGGTATTCTTTAATGAAAAAAAAGCTAAAAGCTAGGAGGCAACGGTGGCTATGAGTAGAAGGGAGGTGAAAGATTATGTCAAAAGACTGGTCAGTGAATTAAAAGTAAAAAGAATTAGAAGTAAAGGGTGGTGAAAGATTTTGAGCCACAACACTGCTTAAATTTATAATCAAATTCCCCATTTTCAAGGAAAATCTTAAACTTAAAACTGTCATAGAAATTTAAGATGGTCTAAATGATTTTGTATGTAGAAATTAATGACCCGACATTGTACCTAGAGCTGCTCAAACAAATTATGCTGATTCAGGGTTTGACTCACTTGGAAGTATGTTGTCCTTCCTTTTGACTCTTGAGAGACATAAAAAAGTGGTACAAAAGCCTGGCCTCTAAGAGCATTCACAGTTTCGAGCAACTAATCTGAGCCTTTGTAAATGAGTTTAAAGGACTAATGATGAACACCAAAAACTTGAATTCTTTATTAATAATGAAACAAGGATCAAATGAAACTTTAAAAAATTTTGTATGTAGGCTCAATGAGGAAATGATGGATCCAGAAGTTTTTCACCGCCTCTTAGCTCTTGAAAGCCTGGGTTATACATGGAAAGAGCCTAGTACATTATCAACAAGTAACCCATTAACTCTTATAAAGCGGCCTGCCTCAAGCTTTTCAATGAAATTGAGATTGAAGACCAAATACATTTTAAAATGAAAGAGGAGCAGATGACGATAATTCCAAAAAGGGACTTGCTAAAAAATATAAGGCCAGAAAAAAGAATGAATCGAGGGGGAAATCACAGGGAAACCCCTAGATTTAATGGAAGAAGGTATTAGCCCTACCAAGGTTTAGGCTCGAGCACTGTAAGGAAGTAAAGCAACCTAGGCTACCCCATACCAAAAGCCCCGTCCAAAAAGGTAGATAAAGTCTGAGAAAGGAAATATACCTCTCTTAAAGCCCTTTTATTTGAAATATTTGAAGATGCAAAACGATGAGGGTTGCTGATACCCCAGCCATAACAGATGAAGTCAAAGCTTTCAAGATGCACAAAGAATTAGTTCTGTGAATTCTATAGAGATTACGAGCACACTATCGATTAGTGCCAAGACTTAAGGAATCAGGTAAAAATATTGATAAAAAATAATTATTTAAATAGTTATATGATATGGTTGTTAAAAGTGAACTGAACACTAAAAAAGTGTCAACTAAGTAAAATATTGATAAAAAATAATTATTTAAATAGTTATATGATATGGTTGTTAAAGGTACTAGGCTAGTGGACATTGTCCTACATGGATTCAAAGATTTTTGCATCATTTCACTAGACACTCTATAGCTGCCAATGATAATAAGGGACAACTGCAATCAAAAGACTATCGTGGTGTAATTTTAGGTAGTAGATCTAAAGATGTTATATTCTACGATCTTAGAGAGACCTTTTCTTAGGAGTACTAAGGTGGTGGAAAGTGTACATTAATAAAACTAAAATTAAAATAGGTGATGGGATTAGAGTAGTAAGAAAGAACTAAAAAGAAGTAAGATCGTGCTTTGTGATGTCCACCAGAAGCTTTTATTGCATTTTTAAAAGGCCTTTGGAGATAGATGCTGAGGAAACAATGGAGATGCAAGACCTAGTACAAGATTAGGATCAAGGTCATGATAAAATTTCTTAGAAGTGAAGTGAGACTTAAAGATAGGCAAGTCAGGCCCCGATAGTTAAACCAGTTGAAGCTTTAGAATCGATGGTACTTAATGATGTGAACCTTGAGAAAATGGTTAGGATTAGGTCCCATTTAACTGCTTACAAAAAGGATAGATTATAAGGTCTCTTAAAAGAATACATACATATTTGCATAAAGCTAGAGGTGTCTAACGGGCCCGAACCGGCGGGTTCGGGCCGGTT
>JAVXUL010124761.1:0-16423 GCA_035590515.1 Trichilia minutiflora | reverse complement strand
GTCACAGGGGCACCACTTAAGTACCAATCTCCTTAGACAGAATTTTCCTAGACATGTAATTTAATGATACAAAATTTTATTCTAAATATACCCAATAATAATAAACAATATAAATTATATAACCCAAATAAAGTTTATATTATAAATTTCCTACTTTATCAATAGTTATTGCATAATTAACTAAATTCATAATTAATGTATTTAACTTAATGTATTTATAATAAAACTCAATTTATACATACAAATATTAAAATAAAAAAATTTATGCAATACAATTAAATATGTATAATAAATAAATTAACTAATTTAAATATTACAACATAAAATATACATGCATAATTAATTTGCATAATAATAAAAATAAATTAAATCCATAATTTATTTTATGTATAATTGATTTTAATTTATGAATAAAACCATAAAAGATTTTATAAGTAATTTGTGAAAAATTTAATCATACAAAAACATAAGTGGCCCAACGGTAAAGGGTTGAATTTATGGATTGGGCGTTGGGGTGGGTTCAAATCCCACCGCAAAACCAAAATTTTTTTTTTTTATTTAAAACAAAGAAATCAGATGACATGTTGTTCGCATTCAGTATGGACGACATGTCATCCATTGGTCCAGGTTGTCTTCAACCTCCAGTCGGGTCAACCCGACCCGATCTCCCCTTTTCGGCCACCGTTTTTGACGGTTCAAAAGCCAAAATTTTCAAAATTTAAAACTCAAGGCAGAGGCCATCCTAAGGCTCTGATACCAAATGTTGTGTGTCCTAAATATGTTCTAATCAATGATTTATCATAATACAGCATTAGAACAAAATTGCAGAAGCTTTAAAACATACCTCCAGCCATCGAGTTTTTCCAAGTTTGGAGACGAATTTGCGGAGCTTCTCTGCCTTTCTGAACTTCAATTTGATGATGTATATTTTTTGAATAAATTCAGCAAGCCAAGGGACCTCAAAATACTTCGAATTTATAAATTTCTTTCATCAAGAAATTACGGGGAGTTAACAAAATGTGGGTGGTGATTTTGTGGATTATGGGTGATTTGTAAACTACCAAAAAATGGAAGTGAACTTCCAAACTAATGGACCACGTTCTTAGATGTTGTACACGTTGGATTGGGAATGAACAACAAATGCAGAAGAAAAATGCTTCAGCTAATGCAATGATCGGATTGCCTGCATATTTTCATTTTTACAAGGGACTCGGATATTATAACTAACAATACATGTGTGAAAAGTTGCTTTTGAGAAATTATAACTACTTGATACCTATTTTTAATCTTAGGTCAACTATTAGGGTGAAGATTTAGATGTTTTAGGGTAGCATTGTTGCTGTAGTTCTAGGATATGTCTCCTTGAGAGATAATTGTCCAATCTACAAAATGATAAATCTAATGAAAATTGTATCAAAATTGTTATAAATGATTACTTTTTTAAACAAAAATTTGTTCTTATAACAATTTTTTCAATTTTATTATTTTTGGCAAACAGACATGCATGAACTGAATCCAGATCGATCCTTTAATTTCGAATTATTTCTGTTATCGAATGATGAAATTATAAGTTAAAACACAAATTAATCTTGTATAAAATTCTCCTTCTCATATTTTTTTTTGACTTGAAGCCGGAGTTTACGTTCTTCTGAGAGTAATTTTGCAAACCGGGTCAGAGTTTCTCCATTGCTATCTTCTCCCTCAATTTTCTCAAACCTGCCTGTCTCCAAATTCACCCTTGACACGGGATCCTTCAATAACCTGGTTCCGATTTCCACAAGCGTTTGCATATTCTCCTTAGTTGATATATCAACAGATGCAGTATCACCAGACAACGTGTCATCCTGCATAAATATATATATCTACCTTATATGTCAACAATCATAAACGCAACGCATGCGATCATTATTGCAATTCAATTTTCGAATTTTGTAGAATGGTACCTGAATTCGAAGATAGTTTCCTTTGTTACCAAGGGACTGAAAGAATGTGGAAACATGAAAATCAACCATATCAGATCCTGCATCAGAAAAAATATCGAGCATTGGTGTTTTTCCATTGTCATAGATCCAATCAAGCAATCCCCATTTGGCCGCTGCGACTGCACTGTACTTGAACTCCTGCTTGGCTGCACCGGTGCCGAGTGATAGCACCAGCATATTTCTGCTGTCCATTGGTTTCATGTCAACTAACTGAGGGTTCTGCTTCATTATCTCCTTTGAAATGTAGCTTATAGCCATTAGTGTCTGCAGATTTAATTTGATTGAATTCGTCATTTTAATTTAATAGTAACTGGATTTTGGTACTAGAACAACAGACATGGATTAAGCTGATACATACAGGATTGTTTGCAGCAACTCCACCATCAACGAGATCAAAACTGCGGGTTCTGCCAGTGGCATTATCCTTAATCTCGAAGTAGTTAGCTGGGAAGAAAGTGGGAGCAGCAGAAGTGCCGACGCATATATCAGCCAGTCGAACATTTTTCAATGGATTTTCTTTTCCCTGTAATCGGATATATAGTACAATTATCCATATGGTAATAATTTTTAAGAATTTTTGTGAGCTTTTTGTATTTTGTTACAAATTAAACCTTGTATTATTAATTTAAATTTAAATAAACCAAACTCTCGCAAATATCTTTTTCTTTAAATCTTGTTCTATGAAACTATCAACAATTCGTTTAAATCAATGGTCTATAATCGACCGTATTTTGAAAATAATTGAGTTTTGTATATGTTATTATATGTATATATTTGGATATCATACATCGTTGGTCGAAAAAATGACTGGCTGAAGTAGCTTGATGTCAAAAGCTGGTATGAGCACATTGGTGATGGTCTCCTTCACTGTAGTATCTCCTAATAGCTGGTTAACAAGCGTTCTTAAATATTTCCCATCATATTTTGGCCCCATCACACTTCCGATTAGGCCTGTGATCGGACTCAACAAGTTTTTGCGACTGATCATAAAAAAAGGAAAAATCTATTTAGTTATCATCAAATTGAGAGCCAAAAATGAAAAGAAATATTGTTGTCATTTTTAATTTCTTAGAATCCTATAAATTTTAATCTTTTCACAATTAGTTTTTATTTTTTGTTTCGAATTTTAAAAAAATAAAAAAGTTATTAGGGAAAAAATCTATGTTTGACTTCGATCATCCATAATATTTAGCTAGTATCTTTCGGTGATAACACTAAAATTAAGAAGGCCGTAAAGATATATTTTCCATTTATTGATTTAATTACCTCTTTTGAGGGAAGATTTTAGGGCCATGCTCAAGATAAAAGTTGTTGATATCCTTTGCTGCAAACATTGGTCTACCTTCTTTGACGGGAGCTGTAAGCATGGTGGCTATCAACCCACCAGTACTTGTTCCTGCTATTATATCAAAATAGTCTGCAATTCTTGCATTTGGTCCATCCAAAACCTAGAGAGAGAGAGAGAGAGAGATTGTTACACAAGACAAGATGATATGAACAAAAAAATTCGAACACTAATTAAAAAGGAGAAAAAAAAAGTGTCGGCGAAGAACCTGAAGCTTGGATTCAAGAGAGGTCAAAATAGTTGCAGGAATAATGCCTCGAATGCCACCTCCATCAATGCTCAAAACTGTTATGTTGTTGGCTATTGCAGAACTCATCGCCATTTTGTTTCAGAACAACGTGTGGGATTAAATTAATATATATATATTATCTATCATGCAATAACTATAATTGGCATCTGGTGTAATAGTTGATGATTGAGGGGGAAGCATACGAAAGATAAGGAACGTCGATGAGTACTTATAATAACAAGATGAATTTAATTAAGAAACAGTAATAATTGAAAGTTTCTTAATAGAAACCAAAAAATACTTTGCATAATATAAATTTAAGACTTGTCTCTTTCGATTCCCATCATATGTATGGCCACCACTTTTGAATTATTCAAAAATCCTAGGTATAGCCGTTGTAGTCTTAAATTACTGTTTCCAACTAAATAAAAATTCTCAACTTTTGTCCTTTCAATCTTCGATGACATAGTATGTAGAGGTCCCTACGATAGGGATGGTACCTTTAAATTTTACAAACATGCATATATATATGTTTCTAACATTATTTTTCTGTCTAAGAAATACTCTTAATTATTAATAGAACGATAATTGAATTCAATATCCAATTGCATCCCAAGTTCGATTTAGACTTTAACATTTAATTCAAAGTATTTGAGGATTAAATATTTTATTTATGCCTACCAAGTTTTTGTCTTAACAATATAAAGTATTTTTTTAAACAGTTATAATACATAGCAAAGAATTTATAAGAAGGATTCAAAGTCTTTTGGTTTTGAGATGGATGTGTAAAGAAGTAGTTCAATTATTTTGCATGTGTTTATTTATACATATATTTTTTCTCATACTATTTGGAATCTTTAAAAATTAAGGAAACTAAAATATGGTTAATCCAAGTGTATATATGAACCATATCAATACCAAATTATTAAGAATTTAATAAACCTGGACGATAGTATTTTGAACTTTATACATGCAATAATTGGTTGAATTGTTTGATAGTTGATTTATACATTTTTGCTACCATTATATTAGTTGAAAAGATTTTTGGGGTATTAATTTATTGTCCCTTCGCGACAAGTAGAGAGTAGCTCCCATGTCAATGTCGGTCTTTCTTTGAGTGTTATATATATGAGCGTATTGCGCACCTGATTTACTTCAGAGCAACCGAGCTCTTTTTCAACATTAACGGGGAAAATAAGTCAGTAGGTGTGAACAAATAATCAAAATTCAAAGTCAAAATAATAACTATAAGCTATTCCCATAATTCGTTTGTAAAATAAATCTATAAATTGTTAAGGATAAGTATTTCGATATTTTACAAAAAAAAAAAAAAAAATCTTTTAACTGCACTCTGCACACATTATTTTTCTTTTATTTATTTTTTTCAATTTTTTAACGATTAATTTTTTAAACGAAAATGTAATTTAAAAGGAAAAAAATTAAAATAGGTTTTGTGCGAAATTGATGGGTTGAAATTATTCCTAATAGCCCACATTAATAGAAGAATGTCTATAACATTGTTTGCTTTGATTGAGATCGTATGAAAACCATGTTATTGTTGTGTTTTTTTTGTTTTGTTTTTTTAAATCCGAAAACTCCGACCGTCAGTCAATGTTTCGTGAGATTCCATTAGGGAGATCTAGGCTCTCAACTGTCCTTGAACAGTATCACCGGGACGGAACGCAAGTCCTTAATCAAACAGGCGCACAACTCGAATCCCTGATCAACAGTACCAAACGGTCAGATAAAACCAGGATTGTACCAAACTCTTATATTTGGTTGCACTCCCACAGATATAAACTCAGGATCAATACGAATGCCTTTCCAAAATGAAACTATCAAACTACACCCAACGGTGCGAAAACCATGTTGTTGTTATCAATTCTAAAGTAGAAACAAGATAATACTTTAACATCCCTTAATGTTATGTGCAAGTAAAAATAAAAGATCGAATGAATAAAACTTGGAGACTAAGATTGAAAATTTTTTATTTTTAACCTACTAATAAGTTGTTATGTCGAATTTAATAAATCTACATTTTACTCAATTTATTTACTATAATGACGGCCTTATAGTTTTATTACATATAACATTGATTTTTTTTTTCTGGTTGAAACATATTATATTATAAGTGTGACAAAAGATACATGTCGGCAACATTATTAGAATTTTTCGTCCTAATAATCAAACAATTTCCTCTACTTTTCTTCACCACCAACAAAAACTAAACAGTGGCTAGGAACTATTGTTTGTGGGGGTCAAAATTGAAATGTAGTTGGAGGCAAACAAGCAAGCACGGATTGAAAAACAAAAAATAGAGCCATATACACCCAGAATTATTTAAAATCGTTGCCTAAACACAAGGGCAGCAAAACCAAAACTAAAACCACATACAGAAAATAAATAAAAATACAGAAAACAAAAACAAAATGATTGAAAATCGGAATGAGATTAAAAGACTGAAAGTGAAAGGAGGGGTAGCCAGATGCCAATTTTCATAAAATATTGTTAGAACCCATGTGAGGTTGTGGCCCTAACTCACTGCTGTCCACCTAAACGAAACCACAAAATGAGACAACAGACGCCTCTGTAGTAAGCCTTTAGTCACATGACAGAACAAACTGTTCTTTACCACTTTTTTTTTTCTTTTTTATTTCTTAAAAATATAAAAGAAAAAAATTCTATCACTTTTTTCCCTGATATGCTGTTTCATAATCCAATGGACGACAGATGCTGAAATAACAAGAACAAGAGAAAAAATGGCAGAGTTACAGCTTTTACCCTCCACTTCCTTGCTCTAATATCTAGCCCAACTCTTGCAAACTACCCAATATGTCGGCCCATATATCCAGCCGCTTTGAATAAATCATATGCTTTCGTTAAACACTGGCGTACTTTGTAGAACTCCCTGGCCATTCAGTTATCACACAATGGAAAAGTAAATCTTATTGATATACACGATAATCTTATTGTTCCATTGTAACTCTTTAAACTGATGAGAAAACACAATTCTTATGAAACAGTAAATGACTCAATATTACTCAATTAATACAAAGTGCAACTGGTGCAAGACCATCAAAGACAAATAAAGAAAATAACACTCCCACAACCATCTGATTACAACAATTAGTATCGCTGCAACCAGTTTTATTATTTTCAAATGCACACAAACACATATTATTATTTATTCGGTACGACTCCTTATTCCATGGACAACCTTCAGTTGAGTTGAATCCGGAGTTTACGTTCTTGTGAGAGTAATGTAGCAAATTGAGAAAGAGCTTCCTTATTTGTACACTTTCCGTCGATCCTCTCAAACCTGCCAGTTTCCACATTGACCCTTGACACTTGCTTTTTCAACAATTGGGTGCCAATCTCAACAAGCTTTTGCATATTCTTCTTAGTTGCAATATCAACTGATGCAGCAGTACCGGTCAACGTTATTTACATAAAGAGTACTTATACAGAGTAACAACTTTTTTGTTATAAATAAATTTCTTAATTAACAATGGCTAATATTGTAAGAACGATTACGTGAATTCAAGGTAGTTGTCCTTGCAACCAGAGGACTGAAAGAGAGTGGAAACATGAAAATCAACAAGATCAGAGCTTGCATCAGAATAAACATCGATTATTGGCGTTTTCCCATGCTCATAGATCCACTCCAACATGCCCCACTGGGAGCCTGTTTGGGCACAATACTTCAAACTCTTTCTTAGCTGCACCCGTGCCTAGTGATAGCACCAGCATCTCTCCATGGTCCATTGGTTTCTCTCCAGAGAATTCAGGGTTTTGTTTCAAGATCTCCTTCGAGATATGGCTTATAGCCATTAGGGTCTGCATATTTAGATGAAATGGGTCATTTTATTGGATAGTTGCACTTTGTGTTACAAAAAAAAAAAAAAAAATTACATTTGTTCGCTAGCTTTCAAAAAATCTTTGATACAACTATGTATAATTGTTGCTTGTTTAGCTAATGTTATATATTACATAAGTTGCCTAGGCAGCATACAGGGTTATTTGCAGCAACTCCACCATCTATGAGATCAAAACAGCCGCCGGTGACAGTGTCCGTAGTCTCGAAGTTGTGAGCTGCAGAAGTACTGATGCAACTATGAGTTCCCTGAGGTAGTGCCCATTATACTTTGGTCCCATCATTTTACCAATTGAGCTTGTAATCGAAGTCAAGAATTTGCTGCAGATGATTTTAAAAAAAAAAATTGAAAGTATTTAATTCATGAGAGTAATCCTTCTTTTTTTTTTTTTATCTGATCAATATACAAGCATAATAAGCATGTAGTTGAATTATAAATTTTCATGTGTTTATTCATATTCCTTTTTCACACACACATATATATTATACAAAATCTTTTAAAAAAGGGTGGACATGCTTATGAAGTTGTGATAATGTGCCTACGTAATTAAGAGGACAAGTTGATAATGGGATCCAATATTATGCAGAATTGCTAATGGACTAGAGTGCAAAGTATTCTGGACCTAAATACAAGGTTTGCCAAATTGTTCATTAAGGGTAAACTTGCCATTAGGGAGGAGAAGGGCGTTGTTAGTTTTTTTCTGTTAGTTTGTTAGCTGTAAATACAGCTGTGTTTATAGAATAAAGCTGGTGAGTCCTGTTTCCAGAATACAAGTGTGGAGATTTAATACAATTCCTCTTGAAAAACCTCTCCAAGATTCTCTCTCTGTTCTTTCATCCTTTTCTTATTTTTCTTGTTTCTGTGAAAGGAAGCTGATAGGAGATTGATCTTGCAAATCTTGATTGGAGTAAGGAAAACCTGCAGGTTGGGTTCAAGAAAGGCTAAAATAGTGCCTCGAATGCCACCTCCATCAGTGCTCAGAACTGTTATTTTATGTCCTTTTGAGGTACCAGCCGTGGCCTTTTTATTTTAAAAGAGCTTCCTGAGAATGAAGTACATAGGATCCCCCCGCTGGCGCTTCAATGGGTAGCGAGTATTTTGAAGAGAAACTAAAGGAGCTGTGGATGCTAATATATTATTATTTCCTTTCAGTGTCCTGTGTCCACTTTGATATGGTGTGAGAGTTTCACTTTGGTCTCTAATCTTTTACAAAATTATAGTTTAATTAGTAAGTTCGAGACTATTACATAATAAGTTTTAACATTTCATAATTTGTCTCACTCTAGTTCTAAGTCTGTCCGTCAACTTCACTTTAATTTTTGACTAAAATTTAATAATCTTCTTCCATCAATTTTGTTAAATCAAATAATTTGTCTTTAATATATCTTTTATGAGTTATTACAAAAGATTTGAACATAATTAATAATAATTTTGAACAAAATAGAGTTAATTAGATATGCAAAGAATTGTACCATTCTAAGTAGGAAGTCAGGTTCTCTGCACTGGCGTTTAGACTTTGCAGGTGATAAAATGAAGTGATGTTATAAAATGATAATTATAGAAGACTTATTATAAGATTTTTATTCCAAGAATATTCTACTTTAAAAAAATTAAGAAACATATTAAAATAAGAATATAAAAAAAATAATAGAGTTATAAATCCTTGATATAAATTAATAAATACAAATTAACTTGGTATTATAATATCTGGTTAATTGTTATCACATAATTCAAATTACTAATTTTTATTAATCAGATTAATTATATATTTTTATTAATAAATATAAATTTGTTTTGAGAAATTGTCTATTTAACACATAGATATAGAACCAGTGGATTTATAATCTTTCAAATTTCTACATCATCCAATGCCATTGAATTACGGAACCCAAGCATCGGCCGATATATCTGGTCCAATTATGCAATCTAATTTATAGGCCCCCATTTGCGCCAATTTTATAAACTATCCAGTGTCTTGGCCCACCACTGTAAAACATTTCTGCTTTCGGTGCTTTTCCAGGATATGATAGTGCTGCGCACCCGTAAAACTACCCAGTCGTTCTTCATGTTCATTTTCTCCGGTTATTGCTGTTAATCTTCCTCTGTCCCTGTGCTTTAAATCCCTGAAAACTAAAATCATCTTCTCGGGGAACGGAATCTTGACTCGCCGGTTGACTCACCCAGTCAACATGGCCGAGTCACCGGAGTCTCCACCGTAATGAACGGGTACGATTCTAGGTTCGATACTTCGATTCCATTTTCCTTACGAAGAGTTGATCCTAAAAATGTTTAAACTAAAAAAATGTGATTTTAAATACAGTTCCGTTGGGCCCGATTATTGTGAAGTCATTGTGGTGCGTCACGGCGAAACGGCGTGGAATTTGGAGGGAAAAAATTTAAGTTTATTTTTCCCTTCCTTTTTGTTGGTTTTAATACTTTTGAAGTGTTGGAAAATCGAATTGTTTATTTAATTGCGTATTTATTAATCTGGGCATTGAGATATTGAATTAAATGAAGTTGGGAGAGAGCAAGGAGTTTCAGTAAGTTGCAACTTAATCATGTTCTTACTAGCCTAAGTGAGCTGTTTGATAGTCTTTTTGTATAATTGTTAGTGCGATGCTGAAATTGACAAAAATATTTATTGAGATTAATGGAGCTGTTTTTGTAGGAGCACTGACTAC
Organism: Trichilia minutiflora; assembly: GCA_035590515.1. Taxonomy (NCBI): domain Eukaryota; kingdom Viridiplantae; phylum Streptophyta; class Magnoliopsida; order Sapindales; family Meliaceae; genus Trichilia; species Trichilia minutiflora. The sequence goes on along the minus strand of JAVXUL010124761.1, from coordinate 6,311 downwards.
ATGCTGTTCTGGAAGCATTTTTCTAAATTAGAAAAACACTTGAAATTCTATTTAGTGTTTTTTTTTTCAAAGAGAAAGTAGCTTCAATTGCGTTGTTAAAAAGCTTTTTACTTGAAAATGCTTCCAACTGCATTGACTGAAATGCTTTTACTTGAAAACTCTTTTACAGAGACGATTCTAAACATATCTTTACTTTCCTTCAAATCCATGACAATTATTTCATTCCATAAAGGTGGCTAAGCGGCTGGAAAACGATTATAAAATCTCTGCAATGTATTCTCCGGACTTGTAGCGAGCACTTGAGACTGCACAGATAATTGCAAACAAATGTGGTGTGCTTAATGTATGGACAGAGATTTTGTTGAAGTTTTATTTTTGGGTAATCGAGATTATAGATAATGCTAGATGATGATGTTGAACATCATTGCAAAGACTATTACTTGTCCAATGATTGTTTGTATGAAACCATCTCTTGATACAATAAATCTTCGGTAACTTACATTAAATATTAACTCTCCTTGTTTTTTTCATCTTCTTTGATTCGGTTGAGAAATGACTTTTTATAAACGTTAAATAGATAACGTCAAATATTAATAAAAAAAATCTTCGATAACTTTCTTATACCTGATATTAACTCTTTCCATGATGATGGTGTGATGATTGAAGGATTTTTTGTATATTTATGACTGGACTTGGATCTCTCATAACCAGATATTATAATACCAAGTTAATTTGGAATATTACGTATATTGCTTGAATAGCTGCTTGAAAGTCAACCAGTTATATGCAGGCCTTATACTACTGAAATTCTCTTTCTTTCTTTTTTTTAATTTGTTTTAAATTTCAGGTCACTGAAGATCCAGAACTACGGGAAAGACATCTCGGAGAACTTCAAGGTCTTGATCCTAATGCATATCAAGCATTTTTATCTCACAATACAGATCAAGATATCCTTGTGAGAGTGTGAGTTAGCTTACCATAAAGGGGTGTTTGGTACGCAGCATAGAATTGAGATCGGGGTAAAATTAGCTTAATCCCATGTTTAGTTCCATCCTAAGATTAGGATAAGTAGTGTGGGACTAGCATAAGTCCCATACTATTTGTCCTTACACTAGGGTAGCCTATCCTATTATTTTTTTTTTTTTTTATATAAGAAAAATTCACATTCAATCATCACTGTAGCGTCCAGTCGAATACGGGACTAAGCACCCATCTTCGAAGGATAAGTGTTCGTAGATCACACGGCACTTGTCCTTAGTAGTTAACGCACACGGCACTCGTTCTTAGTAGTTAACGAGTGTACAAGGACTACCTTACAGCGGTGTTAACGTGTGTACAAAGACTACCTTGCAGCAGTGTTAACGCGTGTACAAGGACTACCTTGCAGAAGTGTTAACGCGTGTACAAGGACTACCTTGCAACGGTACCAAGCATGAGAGAAAACCTCTTACCTCCACCTTAGCACATCAGTCCGTCAGTCGGAATGAATCCATGGTAACTCGAACCCAGGATTGCAACGAAAGGACGTCGATCGTCGCCTAAACCCAAACCACCAGGCCACTCTAGTTGGGTGTAGCCTATCCCATTATTATTATGGGATAAACTATCCTAACGTATTTAAATTAATTTTTTTAATTTTATATTATTTAATAATTATAATTATATATCAAAATTTATAATAAAGAATTTGCAACAAATATTTTATCAATTTTTATAAATAATAAAAATCCTTGATAAATTATTTTTTTGTTAATATAATATTAATTTAATTATTTATATTTATATTATTTAAATTAATAACAATTTGAAATATGTATTTATATTAAAAATTATGTAATTGTATAATAATTATATTTAAATCATTATTTGATTGTTTAATTATTTCTTATTAATTGTAATAATTAAATTTATATTATTATTTGAATATTTAATTAATTTTGGTTGAGATAAATTTAATTATATTATTAATTAAATAAATATTTAAAGGATTTTGCTAACAAGGCACTAGTTAAGGTTTTTATATTTATTATTTATAATAATTTTTGGTATTTAACATAGTAATTAATAATAAATTTAATGCATTGAAATTTGTAACTTACTAAATTAGAAATCTTAACTAGTGCCCCAAGGGGACTCGTTAATAAAACCTATATTTAAATATTTTAAATATTTTTTAAAATAAAATTTTATATCCAATCCTCTCCTATATCGCGCCAAATAGTAATGTCAAAGGGGCATGTAATCGTTGGTTTTATGTCGGTTTAGGTCGGGTTATAAAATTGAGAAAGATGGAATTAATTTGAACTGATAACTATAACGGGTCAGGTAGGGTCAGACTGATTTCACGATTTGTATTTAGTTGAACTGGTCCGAAACTAAGGATGGAACAATTATGAGTCAGTCTAGGGTGGTTTCGATTCGTCAAACGGTTTTGAGTCAGTTTCAATTCGATTTTGTTATTATTAAATTCAATAATAATAATAAATATAATATAAATAATTTTAATTAAATTAAAATAACTAACAACAATAATTAATTAATTAATAACTAACAAATTTATTTAAAATTAATAACTAACAATAATAATAAACAAGTAAACAAACTAACAATGTAAGTTAAAAAATTTAAAACTGTGATATATTATGTTTTTTATGATGAAATTGTGTATTAAATAAAATCGATAAAATGGATGAAATTTTGTGAAAATAAACTGATTGTGTGCGTTTTATAATGTTTAATCTCTCAACAAAATTAATTCAAAATGATCATATTACACTTATAGTATTCTGTGTAGAAAAAGATTTAAATTGCAGGAATTTTAGGTGAAGTATCGATACTTAAAGACAAAGTATCGATACGTGAGAAGTAAAGTATCGATATAAGGGATAAAATAATACATGAGACTATTCACGTATTCTTATTTCAAAGTAATGTATCGATATATGATAATAAAGTATCGATACATGACTGGAAAAAATAGTGAATATCAATACTTATATGCGAAGAGAGTCGAAGAAGTACAAAAACTAAAGAAGTATCAATACATAAATTGTCAAGAAAATAAAGTGTCGATACATTTAAAGGCAAGTATCGACAAGGAGACGGAACCACAATCTCTTGTGTCAACAAGTATCAGTATATGGAACAGGTTCAAAAAATTTTTAGTAAAGTATCGATACATTAAGCATAATGTATCGATACATGTTCTGTCAGCACACTATAACGACCGGTTCAAAGCATTAAATACCGTCATTAATAAAGAATTCAGAGAGTCATTGAAGTTATTTAGTTCAGATATAAATACAATCAAGTTTGGAGAATAGAAGTTGTTGAAGAACAAACTCAGAGCACACAATTGAAAAACATTCTTCTTCAAAAACAACATATTCTCATTTGATCATCATCTGTAATAAATTCTAGTGTGAAAAAATTTAGAGCTTGTTGCATATACACTCTTTTGAGAGATTATTTATTTTCTTTGATATTTCAGATACACATTAGATTTCTCTTCACTCTTTCTAAAGAAAAATTTGTGTCAGGTTACACTTTACCCGAATCAAGAAGTTGTATTGTTGGTTGCCCTTCATCGTTAAGAAGGAGTTGTAATTAGATTTCTCTTGATTCGTAAAAACTAAGGTTAGTGATATTCGGTTTGAGTCGATTCTACCCAGAAGAATGGACATACACTTATAGTCGAACCACTATAAAAATAGTCTGTGCAATTTTCTTTCTCTCTCTTGATATTCCCTCTGTTATTTCATCCTTGTTACTGTATTAACATATTTTTTCTACAAGAGTTTTTAATTTAAATAAAAAGGTTTCAAAATCCAATTCACTCCCTTCGTGAATTCTGTTAACTGGGCCTACAAAAACAACTATCAAAATTAAATTAATTAAATACTAACCTTAATTTAAAAATTAAATTTATAATTAATTAAACATTAACTCTAATTTTGATATTAATAATAAAATTAAATTATTAATCTCTAAATCTAATATATAAAATTTAGCAATTAACAATTAAAATTTTATAATTAACTAAACAATAACCCTAATTTCTATATTAATAATAAAATTAAATTACTAATCTTTAATATCTAAAATTTAGCAATTAATAATTAAAATATTATAATTAATTAAATACTAATTTTAATTAAATTAATAACAAAATTAAATTTTAAAAATTAATAATTAATAATTAAAAATTTATAATTAATTAAATACTAACTCTAATTTTAAAATTAATAACAAAATTATATTACTAATATCTAATTTCTAAACTAAAAAATTTAATAAATAGATTAAATTAAATAATATAAATTAATCACTTCAAACTATCAATAATTATAGTGATTGTAATTTGCTTTTACTAATTAAAGACTTAAAGCTAATAATATTAGTAAAAATTTTGTTGAATGAGAAAGATAGAGAATTAAGAATTTTTAGAGAATTTATAAGTTGAAAAATGTTAGAAAATAAAGATATTTATAAAAAAATGAAAGAAGTTTTAGAGAATTTTTTATTTTTTATTTAATTAATTTTTATTTTTATTTTTTTGAACAGTCAATTCAACCTGGACCGTTTGTCAAATTAAATCGATAGTTTCATTTTGTAACAAGGTCGAATGGTTTTGAGCCAGTTCCAAGTCAAGTTATCGGTTCCAAATGTTTGGAACCGACACGAATTTATAATAGTAATTCAAAACCGATCTAAACCAAATAAATAATTATCTAGATCGATTCGAGCTCAAGTTTATCTGGATCGGATTATGACGGTTCACGGGTGAACCCAACTTATTAGATAACTCAAGTGCTTAACACAACATAGTATTATTCATAATCTTATAATACCATATTTTATTCTATTTCACTTGTCCTATCTTATTCAATATGCTAAACGGTCCTTTGAAGTTTGTTGGCACATTACATGGTTGTTTTCCCACAAGTACAATATTAACTCATGGGAGTGGTTGTCTAATGGTTTCACATACCTCATTTTAAAACTGCCTAAGTGCCAGTTTAGTTGCTATCAGAGAAAGGTTTTGAACAATTAAAAATATTGTTTTCCTTCTATTAGGAGGAGCCCAAAATTTAGGCTTTTAACAGGAGAGGTTTTTTCGGCTGTTTTTGAAATGTTCAATTGTCTAAAATATTCTCAATTTATTTTCAAATTTTGATCCTATTTCTCTCATAACATAACTTTGAAAAACTTTTCTACTAAAATAATTACACAATTTTTACTAGAAGCTACTCATGATAACCAAACAACCAATATTTTTTCTTTTTTGTTAAAAGCTCTAGTTGTAAAAGGTCTACTCCAAGAAGCTTTACTTGAAAAGTTATAACAAACAGACCCTGAAATTAGTCTAGTCTGAATTGGCCTTGATCACCTAGAGTGGCAGGAGAGTTGTTGTTTACATGTGTAAGCACGGGAAAATTGATAAGTTGGCTGTAAGTGGTTGCAGGCATTTGTTTGGTTGCCATATCCTTGTGGATACTGAAACAATTCTGCATTAGTGATGGACTTCAAATCCAGAGAATTAAAATCTTGATTTCTGGTCAAATAATGTGATTTTTTTAATTTAAATCTGCTATTTGGGTTGGCATCACCCCAGCCTGAGCTTCAAATATTCCATAGATCCGACATGGCTGGTGGGCCATAAGCTGGGGATTTCTGAGGAAAAGGCTCAACAATGGCCCTAACAATAGCCTGATTGATAATTGCCACCATTGGATGTTTGGTCAACATGAACGTACTTTGAAAAGGGTAACTCTCAAACTGATGTCTACCTAACGTATTTTACCTTCTTGAAGTGAATTCCCTTCTTTAAAGACGAAAATGCAGTCAACATTATAAAACAAACTAGTATCATACTGTTGAATGGCATATACCTTTTTTCAAGAAAAATGGAAAGAACATTAAAATTCTTCGGGAGAATTAATTGCTGTTAATCATTTGCTGTTATTAGCCTAGCATTTTATCTTCATTGACCATATCTGCAGGTTGGTGGAGAAAGTATTGATGACTTTATCAACGCTGAACACGATTAGTAGGAATACGGGTGGATAAATTTATACCAATCCGTTCTAAATTGATCTAAACCGTTTAATTGGATCGGTTTAAATCGATTTGAATCTATGTTGGATTGATCTCTGAATTAAAATTTTATAAACCGTTATTAACGATTTAGATTATGGATTGAATTAATTTCATACCATAAACCGTCAAATCAAGCCGCTTAAATAAATATTAAATATACTTAATATTATTGGATGATAATATTAATATTATATGATAAAATAATATATTAA
>JAVXUL010124721.1:0-16424 GCA_035590515.1 Trichilia minutiflora | reverse complement strand
GGTAAAGAAGATCATGGCAATAGTGTATTATCATTATATATATCATAAATTTCTTAGCATGAGTAGTTTGTATAAAAGATTTTTGAAAAAGATTTCTAAATTTTATAGACATATACATGTAAGCTCAAAAGCCACTCCTAAAGTGTCTCTAACGCAAGGAAGACGTCGAGCAAGCTCTTCCCCATCTCAGTGTGAGTGGATGTTTTCTCCCTTGATCGTTATTTAATTATAAAAGTGCATTTTTCTTAATACTTTAAAATGATGGAATATATATATGTATTTATGATTGATATTAAGAGACAATAGAATTATAATTGTGTGGCGATCAGGATGGTCTCTTATTTATGGTAGACTTAGGATGTTTAATTAAATAGAATTGAGGTCGGAGACCATTTATGCTTATTACTCTTTGATGATGTTATATAAATTGTGGCATGGTTTGATTATATATATAATGACCGGAGTACCATTGCTTTGATTTTGGGCCTTATGTGCTGTTATGTATTTTTTTTCACCTTGTGTGTCATCGAGATTGGTTTTATGATTTTGGCTTAATTAACCATAAATGCTGATTTTGGCCTTGTGAGGGTCATCCCATGAAAGGAACCCAATAAACCACAGAGCAAGTTATACCCTTATTTGAAATTTTTTTCTTAAAGGATTCATTCTTTACATGAGGATGGTCACTTGTATGCCATATAAGATTGAATAATATGGTTTCAAATAAGGATTTTATATGTTTGAGTATTTTCTTATTTACTCATTAAGTATTTTCCTAAATACTCACCCCTCATTTCCTCATTTCAGGATAGTACAGTACTGTGCGAGTATAGAATAGTTGATCAGAGATTCAACAATATTTTCATATACTCGACTTATATTTCAGTAGTATGGTCCACTGAATAGAATCATTACAATAAATAATTTAATTTTTTATATTTTTTCAACCTAAAGTTTGTTATAATAACTCATATTGTCAACCTGTTTATATCAGCCCATGCTATCATTAGGCAGCATTCAGTATATCTACTATATGGTATTAATACCCAATCAAAACCACTTATATAAAAATAAGTTTGATCATTCTAGTTAATAATTAACAATTATTTGGATAATTCACACACATACTTTATCATCTAACATGATATAATAAAGAAAATAACCTACATGTGTGAATAAAGAGTCATTTCTTTTAATTATTATTATAATAGTAATACCCAATGACACGAATGATATATAGGGCATACATTAATAATCTCCTACTTTCGTTAAAGTCATTCGTATGATATCATATACCCATTTTCATAAGATGATGGTCTAGTTACTTCAGTATCATTGCTCTAGTCAACGGGTTAACAACAAATTTTATTGAATTTGTTTTATTTATCAATATCTCTCTCATACCAATGAATTCTCTCAAATGTAATATATTCATTGAATAACTTTAGGCCTTTTGGTGTACACTTGGTTCTATTGCCTTTACGATAATACTAATATCATCAAAAAATCTGTTTATTAGATAACCTATACTAGAACTCATATCTAATTTAGATATAAGCTCGTATATCCAAATAGCCTCTTTCGTAGTTTGAAAATAATAATATATTCAGCCTTATAAATATTTGAAAAAAAATATAGATGTAGATTGTCTATCATCTACATCTGACTCAAAGTCAGAGTCTGGATATCCTTGAATGCATAATATTTGACATCTATAATTCAGAATTAAATCCTTTAGTACTTCTTAAGTATTTAAGGATTATACTAATAACTAACCAATATCTTTCCTTTAAATTACCTGACATCTTCTAGTAACATTTTCAATTTGTTTTTTCTTATATTAGGCCTTGTATATAGTATTATGTATATTATCTATAGTCAAAGCATAAAGTATATTATGCATCTGCTATGCAACTTCAACAGTCTTATGACCAAAATCTTCAAACAGATAAATAACAGAATAGAAGGGTATGAGAATTCTCTCAAAATTCGCTCATATAATTCATCACGTTTGATCACGTTTTTAATGTATTACTCATGTTCATACTCTTGTGACATAAGTCTTGTCATCTAAATATTAGTATCCAATATTAATCTTTGACAGCATCAAAACATGTCAATCATACAATGTTATTATTCCTTATGTATTACCTCAATCGAGAGTACATTCAAATGTACTTAAACTGTAGACATGTACTTATAACTCTAACTCCTTGCAAACAGAATCATGATGGATAATACATCTTAAAAACACATCTCACATTATTAAATAAAAATAATAGCAACTGAACACAATGCAAGATGAAATAAATGCCATTTCATTAATCATAAATATTTTTATAATTAATTACAAAGGTATATTTACATTGAGAAGATATCTCTGACTCGTATGACATGATTAGATCTAGGGCATATTTTCAACAATAATATCTCATCATAAACATATAATACTCATCTCATCTGTATAATACTTGTCTTATAGAACATTTTCAAATCATACATCACCATATACGTATCAGTTTGTCATGTAATATTTTGCTGATTATATCATAAAAATATATACATAAGAACCAACTCTTAACGCTTTTTTGTTTATTGTGTACTAGCATATCTTCTTAATCTAATTATTAAGGTTTTATTAGTCTCGTCATACTAATATATACAATAACTTTATCTCGTAATGCTTGCTTAATCATAAAAATCTAATATACATACTAAATTACTTTGTAGTATGACCTTTTTCCAGTATATTAACTTATATATACTATCTCATAATTATATATATCCATAGATATATCATACATAAATATTCTATATCATAAAACATCCCTAGCGTTCTTATTAACACCACGAACGTACAATTGCTTTCCTTCACTCATAACATATTATAACATTCCTAACTTTGTAGACATATACATATACATCTAAACATGCTTGATGAAACTACAAACAAATTATACTATCTCATACTTACATATATGACTCATTTTCAAAATTCTCCTCATACCTAGACATTTTAATTCCTTATATATATACACACAGACACACATATACAAGTAATTATAAATTTTAGGAAACATAAAAGAAAATAATCATATCTAGTCAGCTTGAAAACATATATACATATGAACTTAAATTTTTAAAAACAATTTTAAAAAAAGTAGTCAAATCTACTTACTTAGCTTGTTGCAAAGTCGAAAAGAAACTAAATCAACACAAGTGAGGTGATAACTTCTTCAGAATATCTATAACATAATTTTACAAAAAAATCGTTAGGACAATTGACATACAACAAACGAAATTAACAATGACTTCTATTATGCAACTAAGCCCTCTCGAATTCGAATTCTCATAATTTACCCCTAATGACTAATGTACAAAAAATCCAATCATGTTACATCCATTGCCATTGTTTATCCTGTATGACAAAACTTCATTTCTCGCAATTAACAACACCATAACCATGCATACGACATCCTAAGCATAAAATTAAAGTCAAGCAACTAAAATTCGAAAATTCATAAATGTGTACAGTAAAACCCAAGCACATAAATATTGTATAATCAATTAAACAGTGAAATCAATGATGTAATAGTGTTAAAAGCCTTACAAAATGGTTAATTTAACCCGTAATTGCTTTAATATCAAAAAATTATAAAAATTTCCAAATCATAAACAGTACCCAAACCTTGCTCTCAACTTATGTAGCCACCAAATCGATCAAAAGACATGTATAGAATGATGAGGATGTCAAGAGCTTGTGATCTATAGTAAAAAAAAAACGAGTTTAATTGGTGGAGAAATCATGAAAAATGAAAGACGTAGCGAGAAAGCATACGAGAAACAGAGAAGAAAAACATCATGGCAGAGATGAGAATGAGAAGAAAATAAAATATTTTTCCTTTTAATTATATAAATGCAATATTAATGAATGAGAAAATAACTCATTTACCATTGAGAAATTGAAAGAAATGAAAAAGAAATTAGTTAAAAAGGGTAAAGATAACTTTGCAAAGCTTAGGGACGTGTATAGGAAGTTTTCCTCCAAAAGGTTTCAATACCTTTACCAAAATTTTTATTTTTTTGCCCAAGGTATAAGATCTATCAAATAAGGTTTCGGAACCTACAAGATATCAATCAAGTCCGGCGTGAAATATCACTCAAGGTCGTGAAAAATATCATCGAAGTCCTTAGTTTTCTGACTTTGTATTCTCCCTCATACGGAATCCAATTTTACTTTTGTTTCTTTTTACATGATCATCTTTCTGTTATCTTTTATTAGAAATAAACCTTATATGAAAACTCCATCCCGATCAACAGTAGTTTAGAAGTTCAGGTGTCCGCATAAAAAATCCAATAATGACCTATTTTATTCTTAGCTTCTATCATATAAGCAGAAATATTTATTTTATTGATATTGAGTTTAAACCTTCCATCCTACATATAACCTTTCCCAACAAAGATATTGCCTTAAACAACATAAATTTATTTTACTCAAATACAAGTTTAAAGCCAAATTTATTAAGAAGGCTACGAGATGCATGATTCTTTCTCCTTTAATTGAATCTGTGAATGAATTTTCCATGTAAAGCTCACTTCTATTATCTATTAATTCATAAGATGTGAAAAGGGCCCAATCTTAATTTGCACAAATGCTTTGTAGTACCAATATCTCTTTACACACGTGCTTTGTAGCACCAATATCTATCCACCATAGATCATTATTTTTGAGAATATTGATCTCAGATATCATTGCTACAAAATTTGTTGTCGAACCTTCTTGTTGTTTCCTTAAAAGTCTGCAATCTCTTTTGTAATGGTTAACCTTAGCAAATGATGGCGTGTACCCTTCTTAAACTCTTTCTGTTCCTCCATCACATTTATATTTGAAAACATTACAACCTGTGTTCCTCAAGATTACTACATCTGAGTTCCTGTTCAATACAAAGCCTTTGGTCAAAATTATTAAGAGCGATTTTCTCCTTTCTATGTTCAAGACTTTTCTTATAGTCTTTCCATAAACAAAGATGGAAGTTTATCAATAATAAAAGAAACAATAATTTACTCGTTTATATACATATCAATAATAAAAGAAACAAAAATGATCAAAGATATGCATAATCTCATGATATTGTTCAAGCATACACCAACAATAAAATATTTTAAATTGAAAGAATTTAGAAGACAGAAATTTCTAACTTAATGCATCTTTCGTCAAGTACTTAGCTTCTGATGCATTCCAAATCTCTTTGGTTGTAGGCATTTTATGGTATCGATCAAAAAGAGCATCGGACATTGCATTGGAGAAATATGCCCCTTGCATATAGTCATCTTGCTCCCATTTTTGACATATTTTTGTTAATGTTTCCATCAATGTCTCATCTTTATGTTCTTGTGCCTTCGGTGTAGTCAAATACGTTCCATTGTCTAAGGAAATTTCAATAAGTGTACTTTAAGACATCAAAGGTTTTAATGCACAAAATATTAAGAATCTATGAAAAAACTTGTTTTAGGAAGATGGTTTAAGATTAAACAAGTGTCAGAAACTTTTAGTGATAATTATAGTCAATAGATGCTTCCTATTTATAGTTATATACATACCGCTTTATTTGGGATATCTTTTATCAAAACACCTTTCAATTACAATTGTTACATCAAAAACTGAATTTAATCAATGGTAATGAAACAAAAACATTTCAAAATGAAAAGTTACCCCGGAGAATCGCTTCTTTTTATAATTAAATTGAAAGGGTATGTCTTTTTCATAAAGAGTGTATTTTTTATAATATAATATACACTTCTTTATTTGATGTATTTTCATGTATCTATACATGATACTTCACTTTATTTTCCTTATTTTAAAAATATTTTCAATACTAATAGTTTGGATGTTGAAAATTTTCGAATGTTCATAGAAGAGAAAACATAGAAAAAATATATATTTGTGTTTTACCATATCAACAACACTCTTCTATAAGTAGAAGTCTTGAAATAGATATTTTAGTTATTTCAATAAAAAGCAATGTTAGATATATAAATATTTTGTATAAATTTTTATGTGTATACAGTTATGGCATAATATCATTAGTTAATAATAATAAAAAAAATATAATTACTAATAATAAATGATATAAACTATGGAACAATCAATACTAGTATCAAATTATGACACAATATGAGAGAGTCCATATGTAGAGAATGGCCCAGCCTGAAAGAACGAGACCGCAAAAAAATTATAATGGTAAAAGATTGTAACCAAAAGACAATTGTATTTATATGAAACATTATTTGAAAAGAGATTAATCTGAAACATAGGAAGATAATCCTAATTCTACAAGGCCTATAAGAAAGGATCCTTAGATATGGGAAAGAAAAGGCCTTCTGGGTACGAATGAAATATAAAAATTTTGTAATTCTCTACAGAGATATTCTATCCTTAGGTGCGTGGAGAGAGGCTTGGCTTATTGATATCCTCGGAGAAAAAGTAAGCCCTCAGGTATGCAAAAGGATTAGAAAAAGTAAGTCCTCATAACCAGAAATACAAACTTTTTAAATAAACTCTTTGTAAAAATTGATATAATAGTATTATATAATTGTCATACGTCCTATATTTTTACAGGGTAAAAAAAATTTTTAAAAATAAATTATAAGGATCGATAACAATTTTAAACTGTGACTTTGTTATTTTATAAAAAAGAATTGTATTGGTAGTAAAACAAAGTAAATTTATAAAACATATTATGATTATTATATTTTACAAGTGGTTGCTTGGTAAGAGGGGTCCTATACAAATCTCAAAAGTCCTTATGGCCCAGCCATAGTAAGTTTTATCAAGGCCCAAAAGATAGTTTGGACGCAAGGATGAATGTTCCTGTAATTAAAAAGAAAAATAGTGGCAGACAGGCCAATCTACGTTGTCGTCTTTATAACATAATAATAATCGGTTTCGAAACATAGAATCGTTCGGACTAGTGCAGTCTTCCAAAGTCAACTCTCTTAGGTATGTAAAAGCCCTGTTTTTTTTTGTTTTGTTTTTTTTAATTGTTATTTTGTAATATAAGATCTCTATATCTCTTTCGGTTTTGGATCTTTAAGACTCTGGTCTTGACTTTCTTATTCGTTACTATTTTGTTAAGACAGAAATTGTTTTGGTCTGTCTTGAGTTTGTCTCTCAAAGCAAGTCGTAGTTATTTGATTTTCGGATTCAATATTTTGATATTTATTGTTTAATTGCTTTCTCTATAATGTTTCAGGGGATTGGGCTAGCTCTCCTTTGTGCTTAATTGTTGAAATTTACTTCCCTTCATTTTCAATGTAAGCATATGTTTTACTTTTCTGTTTTCGCATGCACAAGTTAAGCATCTGCTTGGTATTGTTGGCCAAATATATGAATATGAGAGAGAAAACCCACATAGATTTCAATACGCTGCTACCATGCTGTCTTTCAAGCCTTGGATTCCGCTGAGACTTGTGAAACGACTTATCGAGTTTTATCACTCTAGAAAGCTTTCCTAGGTTGTTAGTTTGTAATTCCAGTATAAATGCCACTTGAACTTCTCTTTTCAGACAAATAATAGATGGGAAGAAGAAGAATTTGAAATTTGATTTGATTTCGTCCATATGTAATCTGAAAATTAGAAAACTATTTTACAGACTCTGTGCAATTTTAATGCGTTAATGTTAAGTATGCATTTTTGGCAAGAATAAGTTACAGCTTCCGATCTTGCCACCGTTATTTTAAATTTATTTTTCCAAGGTTAGGACTCTGACCATTCTACCCAAGCATGAAAATAGATTAAAAAAAACTCCCTAACACCCCTTCATTCCAATCTTGACTTATATAACTGCTGTCAGTAATACATATATCTGCTGAATTTTATGTTCTCTTTTTTAACTGTGCAGCTGTATCTTTGACGTTTTGGTTGCTATTCTTTTGCTTTTGTAAATGCTTGTATCTGCCTAATGAATCGTCCTTTTAAGACTTGAAAAGCATGCAAGTAATTGCGAGACTGCCAGCATAAATTCTGATTCAAAAGAGTCTACCAGAGCAATAACCTAAATTGTGGCTGGATTGAGATAGCTTTGTTGTGAACTTAACTCTTGCAACTAACATATTTTAGTAAGACCTTAATTTTGAATAAGCCACCATGTATATGATGTCTGTAACCTTGGGGATGTTACAAACAATGGCTTTGAAATGGACAAAAGCCTTAAGAGAATAATATGAGGTTTATTGATAGTTACTGCATACCATTGAAGATCAAAACAAATTTTTCACTTGTTGAAACATAGTTGGCAAATCTGAAATTCAAATTCCAGTGTGATTTTATTTATCATATTTTCATGATCATTTTTGTCTCCCTCTTCCTTCCTAATAAACATTTGTGCCTCAATTTCCACCTGTCTTTAATTTTGTACACGTTAATTTGTGTTCATGTTTAATTTTATCTGTTTTGCCTCCAGTTGTCACTGATGTTTACCTTGTTTATTTGATTATCATATAAAGGGCGGATGAGGAAGTTGTTGATCCAAAGAAGGATCTCGAAGAAGCGTGCAAGCCAAAGTGCGTGAAACAGTTACTTGAGTATCAGGTTTGTAGTGACATTTTGGAATATATTTAACTGATTACATCCTTTCAAGTAATTGTATGAGCATGGATGCTACCTATGGTCGAAAATTTTTAATGAAGAATTTTATGTATATAAGATCTGTAAATTGAACAAGTTTTGATTTCAAATAATTTGATTGGGCTGATATTTTGCGATAAGGATATGTAAAGTTTGTTTATGTTTTTATTCTTGAGTTTTCTTGAAGCTATTATTGTAGTTGTTATCAATTTGTAGGTCATGGTAATTATATGTTTTCTGTAAGGTGGCTTAGTCTCCAAATAATCCTTCTGTAGCAGTAGGTTGGTTTCTGTTTGGTACTCTTCTTCTTGTTCTTTTACAATAAGAAAGAATCTTGGTGGTTTTTCTCTCTGGCTTTCTCTATGAATGATTTAATCAGTTTGGAGATGATGATAAGGTAGCTTACACTGTAGAATAAACAATTGAAAAAGCATTTTGAGAATTAGTAATCCTCTTCTAGTTGACAGGGGAAATTATTTATTTATGCTTTGTAAGTGGAGTGTTCAATAATGTTACTCTTAAAGATAAACTTAAAGATCTAAGAGCCATTTTGTGTTGCTTTATTCTCATCTCTATGGCTGCTTGATAGCAGGAACCTACAACTACATTTCTGGCTTGCTATTTATCCATTAAGTTTATGTTTTTATAAGTCTTGGCCTATTTACTTTTAAGATCCTTTCTAAGATTAGATTCGCCCTTGTAATAGATGCAACAAAATTGTTATTGTTTTTATTACAAGAGCCAATGAGAAGATTGGTATTCATTGTTTTGAGCTCATCTATAACTTTATTTCCAGTTGAAGTAATTTTCACTTTTGGCTCTCTTACAAACTCTAACCGTAAGACTTTCTCATTTCTTTCTTCAGTGATTTACTAAGCCATATGTGGACTTACCTTGAGTATTTCAGCATCCTAGCAAATTTTAGTTATACCCCCCTCAGATCTTCTTTCAAATTGTAATCATAAGGATAATTTCCGCTCAGTCAGGAGCCTTAATTAATTAGTGCCCTTGGCTGGGTGCATCATTAGGCTATTTTCAAGTCCATATCATTGTTTTTATTCTTTTTGTCGTCTGGTCAGCTCAAATCACTAGGGATATAAATTTTTTGTACAAGCTCATGTACAAATTGATGTGACATGTTATCACTGCTTAATAAAATCACAAAATAAATGCAATTACTAAAAATTAATGTGATGGACCAAGAGACAACTAATACTATCATACCACATTATTTTATACAATAGTTTGTACAAAAATTTTGTATCCCTAGTATTATTCAATGTTAATGTGGTCAATGTTAATACATTTTGGATTGGGTTTTAAGATATTTGTACATATGCAAATTTAGAAGCAGGCACTCTCTTGTATACTTCGAAGTTCATTTGCATTGGGGTTGCTCCACCCTCGAGGCATTCATTTATAGTTTATAAGCTTACTTTTTTTTTTTATTTTATTAGTCACCTGCTTCCAAGATGTGTTAGGCAATTATATTTAAACTTTCAAGTTAGGACTAATGTAAAAATTGTAATGTTAAATACAATTGAAATTTCTAGGCAACTGTGAACTTGGGTTTCTGTAGAATTGATGGTGCCGGTAGTGGTTGTCTACTGCATCCTGGGCGAATCTTAGATTCAACCAATGTTAGAAAAAGGGGTCTTGTTTGCTTGTAAATTCAACTTATTGCCATCTTCTTAATTCATTAGCCCGAAGTTTACTTCACTGGAATATTTGACCAGCTTATCTGGAAAATGGAGGCGAAAGTCTTAATGCTAAGACTTGGATTTTTGTTTAAGAATAGAGGTGTATTCATGGTAACCTACAATTTTGCTGCAGGCATGTGTTAAGAGGGTAATAGCTGATGAAACTGGCTACAAGCACTGCACTGGGCAATACTTTGATTACTGGTCATGTGTTGATAAATGTGTAAGTATTAATTCTTTACTGCGAGAGATTTATTATCTCAACCTGCAAAAAAGTTAAAATAAAAGAAACAGAAACAATAGCATCTTCCATTATCATACCTTCTCCTGAGTTTATTTCCACTGGAATGCAGGTTGCACCAAAGCTATTTGAGAAACTGAAGTAACGACTGAGGCAAAATTTTTTTGTGCTTTATTATCTTGTGTATTTTTGTTCCCAGATTGAAAAACTGTTGGTAAGAATTTTTTGTTTGTACCCTTGAATTAATCATCCCTGTCTGGTGATCTTCCTAAGAGCGGTGCACTTTTGTACTTATGAAAACCTTGGGTTATGATTAATAAAGGATACCCTGGGTGTTATGTTTGATCCATTGATTTTAGATTTGTGTTTTTGGTTGCTTGTTTATCATGTATTTGCTATGGAGAGTAACCGATGCACTTCCAAAACAAGCGTGCTGTGGTTTTTGTAGTTTTTGAATGATACTATGTTACATTCTACTAGCATTACATTAGGTCTCCAACGATATAGTTTGAGTTTATGTAAGTATTGTTATAAAGTTGTCCGAGGATTTCCGCTGAGACTTGTGGCGGGATCTAGCCCAATGATTGAAAGAGTTTTACCCACTGACGGTGTACAGGGATTATAATTTAAAAGCCATAGTTATGGGTGGCAATTTAAATTGACTTTTATTGTTATTATTATAATGTTTAACAAAGACAACTTATTTTAATAACTAAGTTAAGAACAATAAATGTTTATCTACCTAATCACATTCTTTAACGGTGATAGATTATATTTAGGATATGTGATTTAAATTTATGTTCTAGATTTAATTTTAGTTAATTATTCATAATTTAAATGGGATATTTAAGTGGTAGTATATTTAATTAATATTTTTTTTGAGATTAATCGGATAAAATCTATCGATCGAGATAAATTCCGAATATTCTAAATTATCATGAGTTATTAAAAAAAAAAAGATAAATTAAAAATATATTATTTGCTTAAGATGCTCGGTTCATTTTGACACATAAATATTTAATATAACAAGATATTTATATTCAAATAAATATTACTATAACTATAATTTTTAAAAATATTTAGAGTTTACGATTTTCAAACATTAATCAATTTTATGAAATTATTTAAATATAACATTTATCTTGATCATTCTTTTCAACATATTGCGTCCGTTTGGTGCACAGTATAAAAATTCAAAATAGTACATGAAAAATATACCAACGTGAACGTGAAGGGTACAGCCACAGGTCAAGGATGGGTATCGGTAACCTCTAAAATTTTTTAAAACTCCTACAAAATTTTCATTTATAATACCTTTTTAGGGGGTTAAGAAAGTAATTTAAGAGATATATAAAAAAATAGTTTTAATTATGCTTAATATGACCTGCTCTCTAATTTTATTTTCAATGATTATATGTCCACTATATAAAGTATTATTATACTTTGATAAGAATACATTGAACAAATGTGTTTATGATGAGTCTATATAGAATAAAAAAATTAGTTAAAAATTTATTATAAATAATAAAAAAATTTACTTCTTTAAGATTAAACTACTTTCTTAATTCTAATTCTTTTAAATTTACTAAAAAAGATATTTATTTAATTTAGAGTCTAAAACAATATATATTTAAGATAATTTATGTTGAAGATAAAATCAATTGTCATCAATAATTAACATGAAAAAAGTATAGATATAAGATAAGTTGTGTTGAAGGTAAAATTAACTGTCATCAACAGTCAAGTTAAAATCTAACCATGTTAATTATCACTACTAGTCAGTAAGACAGACTCTGATCATTTGGTTAAAAAGACTCGAATAAATTTTGGCTTGACTCTCAAAGTCGGCAATCGGATGATTCCTCTAAGATAAATGCCCTATGCTCCTTCATCTTGGGGATCGTGTCAAGAGTCTAAGGCAATTGACACTAGTTTTGATGAGGTGGAAGATAAGTTTTGTGATAATTTTTACAAATACACGTCTTTGTATTCCTAAAGTGATTCCTGTGTAGCAGAATACTGAGAATAGTACACCCTCTCACTAATCTTCTAGGAAACCATTTTTCGAGCAAAAGTCCCTCTCATTCTCCTATCGAAGGCGGCTCTGATTACTTAACCAAATCAAATGTTAAATAATAATGATGATAGTACAAACAGTCAAATTAGAGTAGACTTACATGCCACTCTTTTATAAACAATCAAAACATTTTTATTGTTTGATATTAAACTTGATCGACAAAACTTTACGAGACGCGTCACCATTCTATTATAAAAAAAAAATACTGTTGTCAACAAAAAGAGGGATTTTCAATTTAATCATTGAATTTTTTTATTCTCTTGCTCTCTAACTGTCATTCTCAATACCAAAAAGAAAGATACAGAAAAGTCTTATAGTATATTAAATAATCTTTTTTCTTTGTTTTCATATACTTTTATCCTCTCTTTTATTCTTACTTAAATATTAAAATTTCTATATCAAAAAACCCTACATCATTTAAAAACTCTTTTTTATTTTGTAGGTTAGTAAGAATGCAAGATCAACGCTGTTCATATTGTTTTTCAGTGTTTAAAGCCAATTAAAGCTTTTATATCAGTATAAGATCTCGATTAACTTGTGCATCGACAATTTGAATTTAAAAATAAGTAATAAGTTATAAATTGTGTAAAACGAGTAATAAAAATTAAAATATTTAATTAGATTTTTTTTAGTTTTTATGTTACGTTAATTAAGGTCAGAATGGTAAGTTTTAAAAAGTGAGTCATTTGTGAAAAATCTATCATAATAAATATTTTTTATTTTAAAATAATTAATAAAATATTAAAAAAATACCATAGTTGATACTTGATACGACCAGATACCACAACAGTGTCAACCTTTGCCTAA
Source organism: Trichilia minutiflora (assembly GCA_035590515.1). Classification (NCBI taxonomy): domain Eukaryota; kingdom Viridiplantae; phylum Streptophyta; class Magnoliopsida; order Sapindales; family Meliaceae; genus Trichilia; species Trichilia minutiflora. Next base: position 2,972 of record JAVXUL010124721.1, on the reverse strand, counting down.
CGCTGGTAAAGTTATTTATCATGTCATATCCTCACTCTAGTCGGTCACGTGACAATTGTTGTGAATCATAGAAATACATTATATCAATTAGAATGTAATACTAAAATATACAAGGTATTAGTATCTATTTTCAAAACCCATTTAAAAAATAACATAATATGAAAGATTTTCAAACACAATTAAACTATATATAAAATTTCAACACTTGCATTCCCATATAATATATCACATTACAAACATCCTTCAAAATATTTATTACAATAGATCTTTAACCAAGCCAAAATACAGAATTCAAAGCAATACAATTTTCATTTTTGTTCAGTGGACCACAATACATAAACCTGAGCCGAGTAGCTAAAAACTGTGCTGAAATCTCGCTTTAGCTATATTATGCTGTATCCGACTTAACTAACCTAAAATGGGAGAGTGAGGGATGAATATTTGAAAAAATACTCAGTGAGTAGACAATAAAATAATATAGCAAATGAAAGCATTCACTGATTACGAAAATCTCTTGTAATCATAAAAAATCAAGCAAGTGTGATGTGGCATAATACTCATGACTGAGAAAGTCAATAAAAAAATCAAATATATATATATAACCCCTCGGTCAATAGGATCTCATCCACTCTCTTCGAACTGTATGGCTGATTCGCAATCATGTATGGGGATGTGCGTCCAGATAAACATATACGACTAGCATGCTTTAGCCGGGACATGTTAGATTTCACCCATCCAATCTTGACTGCTTGGACAATCCATATTTCTGGGTTTATTGGATTTCACCTGCTCTCTTCTGAGCTACATGGCTAATCCTCACCCATATGAAACCACTAACATGGCACACAATTCTTAAAATCAATATAAATGGCTCACAAGGCCAAAACTATTATCTGTGACTCACAAGGCCAAAATTATTTCATGACTCATTAGGTCAAAATCATCAATTGTAGCTCGCAAGGCTAAAACATAGAATAAAACATAATGACACACCAGGCCAATTAACAACCATGGCACCCTGACCATTATACAAACTCAATTATGCCACTCATAGAAATTCACTTAAAAGCATCACTTGCTATTGGCCTCTAGCCTCAATTTCTTAACATTATATCATCATCATCAAAACATAAGCACAATGGGCCTCCGACCTCACATTCATGGCAACCAAGGATTCATCACAATCCTAAAACTATCACAAGTAAGGGGTCAACCCGACCACCACACAATATGTATCCAACGCATCCTCATTTCAGTCACGTATATATACATATCCATATGCTATGCAATCTCAAGCATAATAATCAATTCAAAGCATTTAATGAGGCAAAAGAAAGAAAGTGTATCCACTCACTATTTTGGGATGAAAAACCACCCTCTAAATGTTCTTCTCGCGACGGCGACTCTCTAGCCTCTGCTATCACACCTGAATACACACACAAATACAGATTCAATGATCTACAACGATATACATACATGTGACAATGCATTATAATGCTTTCTCTCTCTCTCTCTCTCTCGCCACTTATTGCCCTTGTACGTTCTCACCCTCCTTTTATATCATTCTCAGTTATTTTAATACCAATAAAAGCATAAACTCTCTAATTTATCGATCTAGTAGATAAATGAGAAAAATTTCAAATTCTAGGGTTACTTGAATAGTATATCGAGCTATCTATTTCTTAATTTATACAAAATGATAGCTTAAATTAAAGAGATAAGTTAAGGAATTAGCTTACCCAGGCTTGTAGGTGAGCTTGGAGTTCCTTTTTGAATGTTTCTCTCTCTTTGGTTAATGTTCACCTATAGCTCCTCTCTGGTAATTCCTCTCGAATTATTGGTCAAAGCTCCGATTAAAGGAGGTTCTTATACTCTAGTGTTGACTCTGAGGTCATAGAAACTGAAATAGCAGAGTTTAGTGAAGATTTGGCTGAGGGATGGTTTGGACAATGAGAGAGAAGAGTTTACAGATGAACGAGAAAAGAGGATAAAAAATGGAGAAGATAACCCTTGTGCTATCATATATAGGGGCCCTAAAATGACCAAAATACCCTTTTGAAACATACTCAAACATACGATATGTCATTATATATCGATACATGCATCGAATATGCCCTCCATGTATCGATACTTCATTACAGAAAGGGGTCATTGATATTTAATTATCGATACATGAAGCCCATGTATCGATACTTTCAGTTCTAGGTATCAATACTTTCCTTAAGTATTAATACTGTAACATCCCGGTCTGATGAGGACGAGAAGTGGAGCTGGGGCGAGGAAGCCTGAGCAAGAAGCGTCTTCTGACAGGCTTCTAGAACGACAGGGATGAACCGAATCCCACATCGGAATGAGAGAGAAAGTTACTAGGTTATATATGTAGAGTTGGAACTAAATTGTCAATAAGGCCTTTTGGGATGGGTGATGGTTTAACTCTAAAAACTATACAGTTAAGCGTGCTTAGACGAGAGCAGTACCAAGATGGGTGACCTCTTGGGAAGTCCTCGTGATAACCCATTCTAAGAACAAAATCGTGAGACCCCAAGAGTTGGGCCAAAGCGGACAATATTGTTGACAGATTTTGACCAGGTGTTACAATTGGTATCAGAGCCAACTCTTCTCCAGTACGATGGTGGTGGTTTGGGGATGAACCAGGCAGAAGCTGGTGGGCCTGTAATATCTCAGTCTGATGAGGCCGGGAAGTGGCGCCGGAGCGAGGGAGCCTGAGCAAAGAGCAGCTTCTGAAAGGCTTCTAGGATGGTAGGGATGAACCGAATCCCACATCAAAATGGGAGAGAAAGTTACTATAGGGAATTTTCAAAAAATGCCTAGGATCTATTATGTCAAATATTTGCATGTTTATAGTCATTTATCAAACATATTTGATAATAAAGTAAGTATGGTAAGAATTAGTTACCCAAGTGTGATTTCCTCAAGCTTGAAGTCTCCCCCAAGCTTCCAAGGGTAATCCA
>JAVXUL010124710.1:0-16425 GCA_035590515.1 Trichilia minutiflora | reverse complement strand
TTCTTTGATTCATTGTAGATATATGGTACAAAAAATGCTTTGAACATTAAATGTCTTAAATGTTTTTCTTATATTTTCTATCAATTAATTTAAAGATATTCTTTTAATGAAATAATGATTTTTTGAAGAAAATATTTTTTTCATGTATTAAACGATTTTTATCTTCCGATTGGGATAACTCTTTAGTTAATCTCAATTGAGTTAAATAAGGGATCTATTTAACTAACTATCATCCTAAAATATCAATTTTCAAAGCCTTAGTATTTTAATTTATCTTTAATTCTTATTTGATAATTTTTTTTAAAAAATAAATCCAACATTTATTCTACCTCTTCTATTAGAGATTGGCTTGGATATAACCAATTGGACTCTTAGAAGAAGCACTCCTTGTGGATATGACACTTGGACTTACTAGACTATTCTATAACAAGACTACCTATATTTTGGTACAAAATCTAATTGAGATTAGGTATCTATTCACTGAGTTTTTCGCAAAATCATTCCACCACAATTCCTAGTGTGTGCAAGACTTTTTCTTAGTGAGGACTAGTAAGGTTTTCGCAAAAAACATTGGAATTCTAGATTCTCCTCATAGCCCCTTAAAGGTTACATTTTATATAGGTCTATCATTTTGTGTATTGGGAGCTCAGAGCTGGATGGTATATATATAGACATTCATGTTGCTTATAGGTCGTTTGTATATTCCTGTATATGTATGGATATACATCTGTATTCTTTTGGTAGATGAGTAATATAGTAATGGTGGACACAGAGCCATTGGTTTATGACTTTGAATTGCATATATATTATTTGCATTATAAATGATCAGTCAAGTCTGTCTGAGGCTTGTGGGGATGGGATATCCCTACCTCCATCCTTTCACGATCTCGACTATTGGGGTGTGATAGAGTGGTATCAGAGCATGGTTTAGAGGTCGGTGGCTGTAAGTAAAGTGCAACACCCTGTATGTGTAGTATGTCCGTATGGGATAGTGGATCTTTTAGTTTCTGGATGGTCTAATACATCTTCTTTCTGTAGATCATGTAAGATTAAACTACAGTTTATCTGACCTGTGATTCTTTGTCTTAGTAGCTAATTTATGTCTTCCCGAAATCAAAATCCCTCCGATAGGGATCAAGGGATTTCTTTTTCAGACCACGATTCATCTAGACCTCTAGTGCATCTTATTGGAACTCGTGGGCGAGTAGGTAAAGGTCGAGGTAGAGCTGATATTCAGGAACCTGAAATACCTGATGATAGAGTGGAGGATAGGCAAGATATAGATCTTGCTGAGGGAATGCAGAGGATTTAACATGCTGTTGAAGTGCTAATAGACTTGGTTTCTTAATAAAAAGCTCAGGTTCCTCCTGCTCAGCCTCATCCGAAAGTCCTATAACCTGTTGAGGCTCCCATTGAGAGAGGGCAGGGATTAGTGGTGACCTGTAAGATTTTTGAAAGATGCACCCACCAACTTTTATAAGGGTTGAAGCTAGTCCAAAGCCCAGTGGTTTTTTAGAGGAGTCTCACCGGATATGTACTATCTTAGGAGGTTTACCAGCGAGATCAGTAGAGTTGATAAGTTTTTAGTTAAGAGATATGGCTTACGCCTGGTATTTATCATTCACTCAAAGGATGAGTACTACAAAACCCCTCTTAGAGTAGCTAGAGTTTAGTGAAGCCTTCCTCATCCGTTTTATGCCAGAGACCATTAGAGATGCTGAGATGTGACCGCATGTTCAAAAACATAATAAAAATATTTGCAAGTGCACGGTATCGAGTTTTGTAATGTAGAACAATGAACGTTGGGTTATCAATCCCATGAATAATGTGAAATATTTTAAAGTTGAATACCGTAATTAAAATGATTTGACTCTATTTGGGTAAATGTAAATATAGATTGATTCTAACCAATTAAAACTAAGATAAAGACGCTATTAACTAAGATAGTGAGAGAATTATATTTAAAACATGCTTAAGGGATATAGCTACACCAAAGTTTCTATGTTCATACTAAATTACTATCATTCAAATCCAATTACCTACTAACTAGGGTTTGTATCGATTTTATCTCATCTTTCAAATCTTGATAAACTCTTATACACCACTACCCAAGATAATATTCCTATTTAACTCGAGTAATTAGTTCAGTCATTAAGTACAACTCTAAATTTGTTACCTAACAAATAATTATTTTCCAACAAATTAAAAATTAGGCTATGCTTCCTTAATCCTATATAATAAACTCACTTTTCTAAGCATAGTTCATGCATCATTTAAATTAGTTTAATGACTAGTTAAACTGAGCGATAAAAACAGGAGCATAAATAGGTAAATGTTTCATTTGATAATAAATAAATTCATAACATAAATACTAAGGCTTCGTTACACTCTTAAGCATAAGAAAATTAGCCAACCATAGTGAGTATTTCAATACAAAATACTTTCCGGAATATGCTCATTGCATACAATAAAATACTATGAAAATAGAGAAAGAAAATTCTTGATATTTGTTGAAGTCTGTTCTTGTGTTCTTCTCTCTCTTCCCCCAATCTCTTAGGATTTTTACTTCCCAAATTAGGTCTGAAATCTTCTAGAATCTCTAGTGGCTGCTAGGTTTCTCCTCCTTCACGAATCCTAAGAAAAGTCCTTTTTATAATGAGATTTTAGGGCACCATTAGAGACGTCTCCGCGTTTCAGCGCTGCAACGGGTAAAAAATATTCTTGTTACAGCTAGAGTTTCTGCCTTTCTCGCTACAGTGAAGCATTCTGAAAAACTCGCTGCAGCGAGAAACAAAACTTAGCTACAGCGGGGTCTCTGTATATCTCGCTGCAGCGAGAGAAAATTATTCCCGCTATAGCGAAGAACCAATTCCAGATCTTCATAGACTTTATTGTCCCGCATAACTTCTTCTCAAAGTCATTTGAAATACCTTTAATCGACCCATTTTTTGGTGATTGAACACAACTAGAACCTGCACAAAACTAACAAGAAAAACATAAAAATACGAACGAAATTACTTGAAGCTTAAGCAAAGATCGTAGAAAAGGATGAGTGATAAAATCACTCATCAAACACCCTTAAACTTAGATCTTTACTTGTTCCGAGTAAAACAAAACTAAAATAAAAACTAAACTACTTAACAACACAAACACATACACCAAGCTGAAAACACACAATCAAACACAAAAATAAAAGATATACAAAAATCAATCACTCAAAACAAAAAAAAAATCGATGCTTGCTAGTGAACAAATTAATGAAAACACGAATCCTAAACATTGACGTCAAACTAAAGACTACTCAAGGTATTCATGTTCATAAGACTGCATTAGGTTTTCATTTTCTCTTTTAAAAACACGCCTTTAAAGAATTTAGATGAATCTAAAGTTGACCTTAACTACTAATCCTCCTTGAACTCGTAATTGTCATAAACGAAATTTAGAGTTTGAACAACTAAGAGCTTGAATATTGTATTTATCACAGCACTTAACTTTTGCTTGAGTTCTAATCAACCTTTTTATGCAATTGTTGATGTTCCACAGCCAACCTACGGTTACTCAACCTCTTAGAAACACAAACTGCTTTGCATACTCTTATCTTAAGGCATCGTTTTACGTGAAAGTTAATACTTTTGGTGTCGAAACCCCCAGTTACTAAGCACCTTAAGACAGCGGAGTAGTTTGTGCCCTCTTTTTTTTCTATTATCACAAGATTAGTGTCTAACTCTTTTTGAGGAAAACATGACTCATACAAGCATAGGTTTCATAATCGCCCAAATCAAATTCTAAATTAACAAAAACTCTTTTAAACATGTAAAATTATTTTTTAACATCACTAACACAGAATCACTTCACACTTAACCTCGACCAATCCAAGTTTAACAACAATGAAAAGATTTCGCATTTTACTACTCCTAACACCAACTCTCATCATCACACACAAGCACTCATGCAAGACAAATTCAATTACACAAAACAATCAAAACACAACAACATTACTAATCATAAAAATAAAAACAAGACAAATTTAATAATCATAAAAATAAAAACAAACAATTTTAATACGAAAAGCCAGTAACAAGTTTAAAGGTTCTCAAACAACCAATTAAAAACCAGTACAAAAGAAAGTATTGCATAAAAGAAAATGGTCAATTTATACTCCCCCATGCTTAATTCAAGTGTTGTCCTCAACACTTCAATAAAAACGGGTACTTGGGAGACGAGATAGAATCTCATCTCCTATGCATCATCCTCATCATCCTTGTCTCCAGTTGCTTCATCATCATCATCGTCATCAGAATCCAAAGGTTGTAATTGTGGAAGCTGGGGATACTGAGAAGTGTCGTGCCCCGTTAATCGACCCCGATGAAGAAGTATGGCTCCTAAGCCATCCAGGGAACTACTAACATATGATATAAAGTGCTCATACTGCTTCGACAGCTTCGTTAACTCCTTCTGCATCTGGTTAAGCTCTGAAGCGATACCAATAATAGAGGCTTTCTTGACTAAGGTCTTTTGGGGTCTGAAGGATGGCTACTGCAGGGAACTAGTATCGGTGGCCTTACCAATTCTGTCCATAGTATAAATAGTAATAAGAGCCTTGGGCTATAGCATCTCTAGGCTAGAGGCCTTCACCCCAACTGAAGAAATGAGCTCAGAAATCAAAGACGAAAAAGAAAGCCCCACTGTTGTGTTTTCTGTCGAATAACTAATATTTTGCTCTACCCACTAGCCCACATCTATATTCCTCTGATTCTTCGGGGCATAAAGCATGAAAGCCCTTTCTTTGTTGACTTTTGTGAGGTGATAAGAAGGACTAAGATAGACACAAAGGAAATGGTGCCAAACCTTCATTACGGGTTAGTCAGGAAGGTAGTATGAACACCCTCACAGTCGCCTAAATCATTGGGCCACCACATAACTCCCTCGCCATAGCATCTAAATCTACAGACTCCATTAAATTCCCAATATCATCGCAAACTGATGAGATGCAATAAAGCCTATTAATAGTATCTTTATCAAATCAAATTTGGCTTTTTCTCACCACCGCATCTTGACTACGCATCCCTTTTGCATTGGTGTAAAATTCCCTAACTAGAGTCATTGATACTAGCTTGGGTTGTTTCACAAATTACTATCAACCCCTTTGATTAATCTTCTTTACAATCTCCAGACACTCAGATTCTTGAAAAACCATACCCGTCTCCTTTAAACTGGCCCTCTTTTTAATGGACTTCTCAAAAATGGTGGCCGCCTCTTAAGAATAAAATTTTGTCCTATCAAAATGCTCTGAAATTTCACCATAGGGCCTTTTCCCAATTGATTTTTGTCTTGGTATTATCAAACACTTCAAACTTCAATGGTTTTTCACAACTATGTTCTCACAATCGCCCACGTAATCACAAATCTCACAACCCAAATACTCTACAATATGGTGAGTTAAACAATCAACAAAGCTTCCCCAAACTCAAACTAACAATTCAATCCCAATAAAATTCACAAAAGAATTTTTCTACTAAACCCTAGGTTTTAAATTTATCTAAATGCCTTAAAAATTAAAAAGTGAGAAAGTTAAATCAAGGTGTACCTTAAATCTTTGGAAGTAAATGAGGGTGAGACTTTGATAGGAGAGTGAGATTTGAGAGGAAAAATGAAATCTTTGCTTTAGAATGTGAAAACTATTGCAAAAAAGGGTCTGGGATGTTTAAAAACCTAGCTGTGTTGTAACGAGAAAATTTTTCTTACTGTAGTGAGAGTCTCTGGAAAGTTCGCTGCAGCAGGTCTCGCTAGTAAGTTCGCTACAACGTCCTTTTTTTCCTTTGTTACAGCGGGACTGGCTGGACACTTTGTTGTAATGAGAATTTTTTCTTCACTGTAATGGCCCTGTCTAGAATTTTCGCTGTAGCTGGATTTTTTTCTTCGCTGCGACGAGCCTCTGATTTCTTGATTGCTTATACTACACCTTGGCTTTCCTGCATTAAATTATAAAAATTAGAATAAAACCAACTAAAACAAATTAATTCAACACTTAAAATAAAATAAAAATAAACTAAATATTAGGTTGCCTCCCAATAAGCGTTAGATTTAACGTTCCCAATCGGACTTGGCCGAACTCTTGTCACTCTGAATTTTCAAGCTTAAAATTATCCTTCTTCTGCTCGAGCTCTTCATTTCTATAGTAATACTTCAATCTTTGACCATTGACTCTGAACAAATGCCTATTTTGATTTTCAAGCTCGACGGCCCCAAATGGTAACACCTTCTTAATAGTAAATGGTCCACACCATCTCGACTTGAGCTTTCTCGAAAATAGCTTCAACCTTGAATTGAATAAGAGGACTAGCTGACCTGGAGTGAAGGATCTTCTCAAAATTTGCTTATCATGCTAGCGCTTTGTTCTTTCCTTGTAGATTCTCGAGCTTTTATAAGCTTCATTCTTAATCTCCTGTAACTCATCAAGTTGAAAGAGCCGATAATTCTCAGCACTCATCCAATTAAAATTCAACTTTTTTACCACTCAATATGCTCAATGCTCAAGTTCTATTAGCAGATGACATGGCTTCCCAAACATTAGCCTATAAGGTGACATCCTGATTGGTGTTTTGAAGGTTGTTCTATAGGCCTATAATGCATCGTCAAGCTTAATCGCCCAATCTTTCCTATTCGTATTCACAGTCTTCTCAAGGATTTACTTAATCTCTCTATTTGAAATCTTTGCTTGACCATTTATTTAAGGGTGGTAAGTAAGAGCAATCTTGTGCTTGAACCCATATCGACTCAATAAGGCATTAAACAACTTGTTACAAAAATGAGAACCTTCATCACTTATTATTGCCCTTGGAGTCCTAAACCTAGTGAAGATGTTCTTCTGTAAGAATTTCAACACAACCTTGGCATCATTAGTCAGAGTGGCTATGGCTTCAACCCATTTAGACACGTAATCAACTACCACAAGAATGTATTGCTGATCATACAATGCAGAAAACGAATCCATAAAATCGATTTCCAACACATCAAACAATGTCACTTTCAACACCCCATTTAACGGCATCTTATTTTTCTTAAATATGTTCCTCACTCTTTAACACCTATCACATCCCTTCACAAAATGAAAGGAGTTCTTGAACAAGGTTAGCCAATAAAAGCCTAATTGTAGAATCTTTGTTGCTATTCAAGAAACACCATAATGTCCTTCATACAATGAAAAGTGACAACTGTTCAAAATCTATTTAGCTTCACCATCATTCACATACCTTCGAATCACTCCATCAGCATAATTTTTAAATAAAAACAGGTCATCCCAAAGATAATTTTTCACATTATGTCACAACTTGCACTTTTGTTGGTAAGTTAAATCTGGTCGTAGTACTTTACAAACAATAAAATTCATAATATCAACATACCACGGCAATGGAGTGTGAATACTAAACAATCTTTCATCCGAGAATAACTCTTAAATAGGTGGGCCTTCCTCCTCTTCTAATTCTATCCATGATAAATGATTAACTACTACATCTCACTACCCTTCTTATCACGAATTTTCAAGTCATATTCCTGTAACAATAAAATCCATCAAACCAATTGAGGCTTAACATCTTTTTTTGCAAATAAGTATCATATTACTGTATGATCAGTATAGATGGTGACTTTAGACTCCAAAATTTAAACTCAAAACTTTTCTACTGCAAACACTATCGCTAACATCTCTTTTTTTGTGGTGGTATAATTCAGCTGGGCCTCTTTCAACATCTGACTTGTATAGTAAATTACTCGAAATATCTTATCCCTTCGCTATCCAAGAATTGCTCCAACTGCAAAAGCCACTAGCATCATATATAATTTCAAATGGTTCTACCCAATTTGGAGTAACTACGATAGGAGCTGAAATCAATTTCTGCTTGATCTTCTCAAAAGCCTCTATACATGTCGAATTTGAAAACCACATCTTTATCAAGTAAATTATAAAGAGGCTTCATAATATTCAAAAAAGCTTTGATAAATCTTTGATAAAAATCTACATGACCCAAGAAACTCCGAACTCCCCTCACATTAGCTGGCGATAATAGTTTTTGAATAATAGTTAACTTAGCTTGATCCACCTCGATCCCCTTTTTAGATACTAAATGACCCAACACAATACCGTCCCTTACCATGAAATGACATTTCTCCCAATTAAGCACTAGATTCATGTCTTCATATCTTAGAGTACCATATAAAGATTGTGTAGACAATGGTCAAAAGATGTTCCAAATACGAAGAAATCATCCATAAAAACTTCCATAACAACTTCAATGAGATCTAAAAAGATGTCCATCATACATCTCTGAAATATAGTCGATGCACTGCACAAACCAAATGGCATCCGTCTGAAAGCAAATATGCCATAAGGATAAGTGAAAGTTGTCTTCTCCTAATCTTCTGGGTAAATGGGGATCTGACTGTAACCAGAATAACCGTCTAAGAAACAATAAAATTCATACCCAGCAAGTCGAACCAACATTTGATCTATGAATGGTAATCGGAAGTGATCTTTACGAGTAGTCTTGTTAAGCTTTCGATAGTCGATACAAACTCTTCCTATTCTTGTTGGTATTAACTCATTCTTGTCATTTTTAGTAACGGTGGTTCCACCTTTCTTTGGCACTACTTATACCGGACTCACCCATAGACTATATAAAATAGCATAGATGATTTCTGCATTTAGTAACTTCAATACCCTAGTCCTAACCACTTCCTTTATTACTGGATTCAATCTCTGTTGATGTTCAATAGTTATCTTATACTCTTCTTCCATCAGGATTTTATGCATATACATGGCTGGACTTATACCCTTAATATCTGAAATTGACCACCCAATAGCTGATCTATGTTTTTTCAAAACCTGTAATAATCTATCTTCTTGTTCTTATTTTAGTGATGGTGAAATGATGACTGGTAAAGTTGAGTTCTTACCTAAGAAAGCATACTTCAAATGTTTGGATAATTGTTTCAAAGATAGAACTTCGGGGGGAGTTATGGGTTGGATCTGTTTAGTCTTGTTATCACCACTTTCTTCAATTTCTATCAAATCTTCAAGAGTGAACACCCTACATTTTTTCTTATTCTGAACTTCACAATAAAAATGCCCATCCTCAGCAACTGGAAGATCTTCCTTGCGCATATTAGAAGTTACCAAACAATGATCCAATGGATCCTTTGAGGAAAAATCTAGAAATATGGTATATATAATGCTTGATACCACATCCACCCTCTTGCAAGATTGGTCTCCATCTAAAAATTTCAATGATTGATAGATGTTGAATTGTACTTCTTCGTCATTAACCCGTAAGGTAATATTCCTTCCATGAACATCTATAAGTGCTCTTTCTATTCCCAAGAACGGTCTTCCAAGAATGATTGGGATCTTTTTATCTTCCTCTATATCAAGTATCATAAAATCCACCAAGAAAATAAATTTGTCCACTTTAACCAATACATCTTCAACTACTCCCTTGGCAAAAGACAGAGAATGGTCTGCCATTTGCAAAGAAATGGTCGTGGGTTTTACTTCTCCTAAACCCAACTTCTTGAAGACAGAAAGAGGCATAAGATTAATGCTGGCACCAAGATCACACAAAGCCTTCTCAAAAGGTGAATCCCTAATAGTGCATGAAATTGTAAAGTTACTCAGATCTTTAACTTCTGAGGTATTTTCCTTTGACGAATGGTGATACACTCCTTCGATAATTTTACCGTTTCATGATCTTTCAATCGTCTCTTCTTAGACATCATTTTCTTTATAAACTTTGTATAATTAGGCATTTGCCCCAATACCTCTGCGAAGGGAATGTTGATGTGAATTATCTTGAAAATATTCAAAAAAAAATTGAATTGATCGTCTAATTTCTTTTTCTGAAATCTTTGAGCAAAAGGGATTGGTGGAGGCCTAATAGGCAGAGTATCCGAAAATAAGATTCTTGGACTATTGTTCACTTCTGCTGGTTTTTCCACTGCTTTTTTTGAATTTTCAACTTCTTCTCTCTTTTAGCATGATGTACGACTTTCTTTCTTGATTGTAGTTCTACCTCTCTCCCACTTCGCAAGGTGATAGCATTACAATGATCCTTGGGATTTTTCTCCATATCACTAAGAAACTTGTTGGATGATTGTTCTTTTATGGCCTTAGTAAGTTGACTGATCTATACTTCCAATCACTTCATGGTGGCTCTCATATTCCCACAATGAGTCTCAATGCTTTTAAATCTTACCTCATTCTTGTTGAAAATCCTTCTGGTCTCATTCATAAATGTCTTCATAAGATCTTTCAAAGACGTTTTCTTCTCCATATGATTTTGCATAAATCTTGGAGGTGGTTGTGACATGTTTCGCCATAAGAGAAATTTTTATGATTTTGCAGCCCTGGGTGGTAGTGAGTGGATAAATTATTGCCTCGAAAGTTGAAATTTCTGTTATTAACATACTAAACCTGCTCTTGATCATCTTCAACCCCAGAATATGATGTATTTGCTATAGCTACTGATTCCTTGTTCGATGATGGGTCATTACTTGTCAATTCCGAAAGTTTACTTGTAAGAGCTAAAACTTGTGCTGTTAATACCATAATAAGATCCAATTCATGCACACCGACAACTCTCCTCTGATTCCTCTCATTTGGCCATTGATAGTTATTGGAAGCCATCTCTTCAAGCAATAACTGAACCTCCTCTACTATCTTGAGCAAAAGAATTCCTTCGGTTGTTGCATCCACTATAGTTCTTATTTGCCCAATTAAACCATTAAAAAATAGCTGAATTTAAAACTAGTCTTGATACCTATACTGGGGGTATCTCCATATCAAATCCTTGAATCTATCCCAAGCCTTAAATAATGGCTCAAAATCCAGCTGTCTGAACTACGCTATCTCCCCTCTAAGCTATGAAGTCTTCGATGGTGGAAAGAATTCCCAGGTTGTAATGATTGAAATCATCCTCTAGCTTGGTCCCTTAATGAAACTTCAATCATCTTCAATCATCCCGTTCATTTTCACTGTGTCACATATCTCCAAGAAAGTTCTAAGATGAACATTAGGATCTTCATGAGACAATCCTCCGTACTGATTCTGCTCGACCATGTTAATCAATGCAGGCTTCAGTTCATAGTTGTTAGCCTGAATGACTTGTCTCTAAATTCGAAAATAGTTATTATTGATTATTGGTCTGAAATAATCTCAAAGAGCCCTTTATTGATGATTGTTTTTAGCTATTTGATGAGCTTGATTTCTAATCTCTTCTCGCTCTCTAGTTCTTTCCCTCCTTCTAGCACTTTGATTTCTTCGACAAGTGCGTTCGATTTCCAGATTAAAAGGTGCGAGCTCCAAACTTTGACTTCTTCACATAAACTAAAAAAAAATAAACACAAAACAGAACATAAATTAAACTAAAAGAAAATCAACAAGCAAAATGCCCAAATTAAAATCAATCACTTGATTATAATATCAACTTAAATCAAACATCTAACACACAATTCCCCGACATCGACACCAAAAACTTGATCGTGTATTCAAAAACACAATAAAAATAATTGTAAGTGCACGGTGTCGAGTTTTATAATATAGAACAATGAATGTTGGGCTGTCAATCACATATGGAATGTGAAATATTCTAAAGCTGAATACTGCAATTAAAATGATTCAAATCTATTTAGGTAAATATAAATATAGATTGACTCTAACCAACTAAAAGTAAGATAAAGACGCTATTAACTAAGACAGTGAGAGAATTCTATTTAAAACATGCTTAAGGGATATAACTACACCAAAGTTTCTATGTTCATACTAAATTACTATCATTAAAATCCAATTACCTACTAACTAGGGTTTGTATCGATTTTATATCATCTTCCAAATATTGATAAACTCTTATATACCACTACCCAAGATAATATTCTTATTCAACTCAAGTAATTAGTTCAGTCATTAAGTACAACCTTAAATTTGTTACCTAGCAAATAATTTTTCCAACAAATTAAAAACTAGATTATGCTTCCTTAATCCTATACAATAAACTCACTTTTCTAAGCATAGTTCATACATCATTTAAATTAGTTTAATGGCCAGTTAAACTGAGTAATAAAAACATGAGCATAAATAGGTAAGTATTTCATTTGATAATAAATAAATTCAGAACATAAATACTAAGGGTTTGTTACACCCTTAAGAACATGAAAATTAGCCAACCATGGTGATTATTTCAATACAAAATACTTTTCAGACCATGTTCATTGTATACAATAAAATACTATGAAAATAAAGAAAGAAAACTCTTGAAATTTGTTAGAGTTCATTCTTGTGTTCTTCTTTCTCTTCCCCCAATCTCTTAGGATTTTTACTTCTCAAATTAAGTCTAGAATCTTTTGGAATCTCTTGTGGTTGCTAAATTTATCCTTCTTCATGAATCCCAAGAAAGGTCCTTTTGATAGTGAGATTTTAAGGCACTAGTAGAAACATCTTCGCGTTTCGACGCTGCAGCGAGAGTTTCTGTATTTCTCACTACAGCAGAAGAAAAATTCTTGTTGCAGCAAGGCATTCTGGAAAACTCGCTGCAACGAGAAACAAAACTTGGCTGCAGTGGGGGTCCCTGCATATCTCGCTGCAGCGAGAGAAAATTATTCCCGCTACAGTAAAGAACCAACTCCAACTCTTTATAGACTTCACTACCTCGCATGCCTTCTTCTCAAAGCCATTTGAAATACCCTTAATTGACCTATTTCTTGGCAAATTAACACAACTAAAACCTGCACAAAACTACAAGAAAAACTTAAAAATACCAACGAAATTACTTGAAACTTAAGCAAAGATCGTAGCAAAGGATGAGTGATAAAATCACTCATCAAGGTGAGAGAATTTGAGTATCTAGTTTAAATCGAGAGTATGACTATGACAAACCCGTTTTGCCCCACACCTAGTGAGTACAAAGTAGATGAGGGTGAAGGGATTTATTTATGGATTGCAAGATTATCTGTTCAGATCAGTGCAGCTCACAGAGGCTACTACGTATACTCAGGCCTTGAATTCAGCACTCCAGTTTGAATTGAGAGCTAAAGAGCGACGTCTAAAGAAGGAATCTCAGAAGAAGGCAAGAACAACGAGTTACAAAAAATCCCGACAGGGTGGCCAATCAAGTGCATGTAATAAGCCTAATCTTGAGGGTTTTAAAAGTTCCAAAAGAGAGACTCTGGCATGTAAGGGTCAGAGTAGAAAGGAAGACTGAAGTTCTCATCAACAAACAGGATCGTCCACTTCTATAGCCAAGCCCAATGCACCTGTATGCTTAAAGTATTGAAGACCCCATTCAATAATATGTAGGAGAGAGACAGGTGCTTGTTTTAGATGTGGCCAGATGGGCCATATGGTTAAAGATTGTTCAATTCTACCTGCGCAACCCTCCTACCCTCAGCAGGCAGCACCCTCGCAAATAGGACTTTTTTCAAAAAGGGGTTATATAAGCAGAGGCCAACCTTCTAATGTGAGAGGACAATAGTCTGTTGGTAGAGGCCAGTTGTCTATTATCAGAAGTCAGGTTAGAGTGTTTGCATCGACACCTTAAGATGCTCAGGCATCTAATACAGTGGTGACAAGTATCCTTCCTATTGAAACTCTAGATGCCAGAGTTCTGTTTGACTCAGGGCTAATCCATTTGTTTATCGCTCTATACTTTACTCACCATTTAGATAAAGAGGTCAGAACCTTAGAATCCCTCTTGTTTATATCTACCCTTATAGGAAGGGTTTTATTAATTTTTAAAGTGATAGAATCATGTGCCATTTCTATTGTAGAATGTATTTACCTTACTAATCTGATCCTATTAAAGATTCTTGATTTTGATGTGATTCTGGGTATGGATTGGTTGTCTTATCATCATGCCACTATAGATTATAGAAAGAATACTGTTACCTTCTGTATTTTGAATGACTCAGTTATCGAGATTCAAGGTGATAGGATTAAGATCACTGGTAACTTGATCAACTCTTGATGCAAGGAGATTACTCAATAAAGGTTGTATCAGATATTTAGCCTACGTACAAAATATCAATGACAGTAAATTAAACCCAACACATATTCCTATAGTCAAAAATTTCTTAGACGTCTTTCCTGATGAACTACCTGGTTTACCTTCTGAGAGAGATATCGAGTTTAGCATTGATCTTCTCCTAAAAACTCAGCCTATTTTAATTCCCTCATATCTCATGGCACCCACTAAGTTGAAAGAATTAAAGGTGTAACTTTAAGATTTATTGGATAAGGAGTTTATACTTTCGAGTACGTCTCCTTAAGGTGCTCCAGTTTTGTTTGTAAAAAAGAAAGACGGATCCTTGCAGTTATGTATTGATTACAGACAACTAAATAAATCCATCATTAAAAATAAATATTCATTACCAAGGATAGATGATTTATTTGATCAGCTAAAGGGAGCTCAATGTTTTTCAAAGATTGACTTACGATCTGGGTATCATCAGCTCAGGATTAAAGAAGAGAACATTTTGAAGACTACCTTTCATACCAGATATGGGCATTATGAATTCTTGGTTATGTCTTTTGAACTGACCAATGCTCCTGTCGTTTTCATGGATTTAATGAATTAGATTTTCAAACCACTTCTGGACCAATGTGTTATAGTTTTTATTGATGACATCTTGGTATATTCTTTGGATTATTAAGAGTACGAGCAACATCTTCATATTGTTCTTCAAATTCTTAGGGAGTGTAAGCTATATGCGAAGTTTTCTAAGTATGAATTTTGGTTATTGAAGGTGGCTTTATTGGGGTACATTATGATAAAAAATGGAATTTGTGTTGATCCTAAGAAGATTGAGTCTGTGCAGAAATGGCCTCGCCTAGCTAGTGTGACTGAGATTAAAAGCTTTTTAGGCTTGACAGGTTATTACTGGAAGTTTGTGAAAAAATTTTCTCGAATAGCAGCACCGTTGACTCGACTTACTTAGAAGGATGTGAAATTTATATGGTCGGATGCTTGTGAAGAAGGTTTTCAGGAGCTTAAAGATTATTTGACCTCAGCACTTATACTTATATTACCTACTAATAGTGTAGGTTATTATGTGTATTGTGATGCTTCCAGAGTAAGTCTTGGGTGTGTGCTAATGCAATATGGTAAGGTTATAGCGTATACTTCTAGGCAGTTAAAGGGATTGAGCAGAACTACCTTACGCATGATCTTGAGTTGGCAACAGTGATGTTTGCACTAAAGATATGGAGACATTTACTCTATGGGAAAACCTTCGAGATATATACAAATCATAAAAGTCTTAAATATATCTTTGATCAGAGGGACCTGAACTTAAAATAGAGATGATGGTTGGAGTTGCTCAAAATTATGATTGCACGATTCATTACCATCCAAAAAATACTAATGTGGTAGCAGATGCCTTGAGCAGAAAATCTATGGGTAGTTTGTCCCATATTTTTGTTGATAGGAAGATTTAAACCAAAGAGCTGCAGAGGTGTATGCATGATAGAGTGAAAATTCAAGTTTCTGAATCTGGAGGACTGATTCTCAGGTACAGGTGAAATCTATTTTAGTAAAGGAGATTAAAAAAGCTCAGTGAACAGCTCTATATGTAGAACAGAGGAAGAGGTACATTGAATAAGGGAAAGGAGGTGAATTTCGAATAGATGATCAGGGCATCTTGAAATACCGTGATAGGATGGTCGTGTCCCCCGTACAAGAACTTAAGAACTGACTTTTAGAGATAGCCCATACTTCTACCTATATCATGCATCCTAGAGAAATAAAGATGTATCATAATTTAGGAGAAGTTTATTGGTGGGAAGGCATGAAAAAAGATATTTCTAAATTTGTAGCCAAGTGTTTGACCTGTCATCAGATGAAGGCGGAACATCAAAAACTAACTGGCACACTTTAAAGTCTGGATATATCTAAATGAAAATGGGACAAAGTGATTATGAATTTTATTATAGACCTCCCTCATACTTTTAAAGGGTACGATTTCATATAGGTCATTGTCGATAAATTGACGAAATAAGCTCATTTTCTTCTTGTTAAAACCACTTACATTGCTTCTTAATACTCCTAGATTTACTTGAATCATATAGTTTCTCTACATGAAATACTCATTTCTATTATTTTTAATTGGAGTACTCAATTTACATTGAAATTCTGACAATCCTTCCAAGAGGTTCTAGGCACCCAACTCTATTTTAGTACTTTTCATCCTCAGACAGATGGATAATCAAAAAGAATAATTCAGACTAGAAGATATGTTACATGCCTGTGTGATCGATTTTGAGGGTAGTTGGGACCAATATCTATCATTGATTGAATTTGCTTATAATAATAGTTATCATTCAAGTATTCGAATGGCTCTATTTGAAGCCCTATATGGTCAGAAGTGTAGATCTCCTATTGGGTG
>JAVXUL010124689.1:0-16428 GCA_035590515.1 Trichilia minutiflora | reverse complement strand
ATTATTGTGCGCACAGATTTCTCCGAAGTGTTTGTGACTTGATTTATATTGGAAGTTTGGGTGTACAGTTGGATTGTATTGGAAGTGTATGTGCAAATTTTATGAAAACAGATTTTGTAAAAGCCTTACAGACATATAGGATATGTTCTGTGTGATTGAGCATACCCTGAAGGTCTGTGACGGTTGTCACATGTGGGATCCATGGGTCGGGATATGACACATGGACTTTTTATCGTCCACATCTGACTAAAAATTAAAGTTAGTATATTCCTCGACATTCAACTCACCTCCTCCGTACCTTAAAACTAAATCCTTAATTTTTCTCAAGTACTTAAGGATTCGTTTAACTGCTGTCCAATGCTGTTCTCCAAAATTTGCCTGATATCTACTAGTAATACTTATAGTATACGCTATATCAGATATAGTACATAGTATAGCGTACATAAGACTACCTATTGTCAAAGCTTAAGGAATCTTTCTCATACACTCTCGTTCTGCATCAATCTTTGATTTCATCATTCAAGAAAGATAAATACCATGACTATAGGGCGGAAATCTCTTCTAATTCTTCCATACCAAATTTTTTGAGTACTTTTTCTATATATAAGGTTTGGAAAAGACTTATTATTCGTTTTACTCTATCTCTATAGAGATGAATACCCAGAATATAGGTCGCTCTCCCAAATCCTTCATGAAGAACACATTAGATAACCATAATCTAACCTCAGTCATCATGTCCATATCATTTCCTATGAGAAGTATGTCATCTACATACAATATAAAGAATGTGATAGCATGATTGTTTTCTCTCTTATAGATGCATGGTTTATCAACATTCTTGATAAAGCCAAATGATTGGACTGTATCATCAAATCCTATGTTTCAACTTTTGAAAGATTGCTTCAATCTATATATGGATCTATGCGGCTTACATACTTTATGACCATCTACTGAAATAAACCCAATTTGTATATATATGGTCTCCTCAATAAAATCATTGAGAAAGGTTATCTTTACATCCATTTGCCATATCTCATAGTCATAATAAGCTACAATAGCAAGTAGAATTTGAATGGACTTAAGTATGACAACTGGTGAAAAGGTTTTATTATAGTCAATACCATGTTTTTGAGTAAAACCTTTTGCCACCAATTTAGTTTTATAAGTTTTAAATTTTCCATCTTTACCAATCTTTCTTTTGTAAATTTATTTACAACTGATAGAAATAATTCCTTACGGTGGATCAATAAGTGAACACACCTGATTATGATACATAAAGTCCATATTAGATTTCATGGCTTCAAGTCCTTTTCCAGAATCGATATCTAATATTACCTCTTTATATGTTCTAGGATATTCCCTATATTCATCTTCTCCCATTATGAATGATTCAAAATCATTACCTGATAGGAAGAGATATCTCTTTGGAGTATGTATTATCCTAGTAAATCTATGAAGAGATTGGCCTATAGAAGGCTGAGGATCAGAAAAAATAGGTTCATCAATATGAACAGGTTTATATACATCTACAAGTCTAACTTTGGTCATTATAAAACTCTCTAAACTCTTTCAAGAGTTTGATTTTTCTGCCTACATCTTTCTCAATGAACTGATTCTCGAGAAACCGTTCGCATCTGTTGATTGAAATACTTTGATCAGCATGAAAGTAAAAATAATATCCTAAACTCTCTTTAGGATATCCAATAAAGTAACCTTTTTTAAATAGATGCATGATATAATAAAATACCATTCATATAAAAAATAATTGCCATTTGATATAAGTAAAATTACATCAATATCTAGATAATACAATATAAATAAATTAATACAAAATATATTTATGACAATCAATCAATTATTGTTGGAAAGTAAACTAGAGATATTTGCTTTGACAGCAAATATCCAAAGTTATAATTGACAACCGTAAAAATAAAGTGCATATTTCTACTCTACTCAACACTCGAATTCTTGGAAAATTTTAAAAAATAGTTTTATTAATTTCTTTTTATCATATTCCAAAGTACTTTAAGTATGACCGATAGAAGATAAGTATATCTCATCCCATTTAGCTTCATACTATTAAGAAACTTGTGGATATAACCATTATAACCTATTATAGACAAATTATACAATGAACCATAAAACTCAACTGAAAACACACATAGGCACGAATGGATTCAATCTATTGAAACTTAAAAAAAGGGCTCCGTACCCAAACATATATACATGAGATCATAATCATATGCGTATATACATGGGTATACACTCCATCATTAAAATTACTATATATAAATGTTAACAAAATACAATATTAGGGTTACAAGCCTGATCAACAACTGACTATATAAATGGAACCAAAATTCCTAATAATTGTATATTGATATCGCAATCCAACGACTTGCCCTCATGATAATATACTACATATCTGGGGCATACTAATAAACCTGTAAAACTGGAAAAAGGAGGGGATATGTCACACTTCAACCCTAAGAATCGACCACATGATAATCACCGTGAATTTAAGACCTATTAATTAGAATACATTCCAAAGACATGTAAGACATTAAAACCTATTCTGAATCCATTTTTGAATATGAACAAAATATAAATACTTTTTAAATATATTCAAACCAAACGTAAGTAGATCTCAAGATGAAATTCATCACAATAAATATTAATTTCAAAATAATTTAACACAATCAATACTCAAATAAATAAAATACATAGTTTTCAAATTTATGTAATAAAAATATTCTGCTCAATTCAGTGGACTATACTATTGCAAAATGAGTCGAGTGCTTGAAAATATGGCTAAATTCTACGATAAGCAAATCTATACCTGCACATGACTACACTAACCTAAAAAGGAGGAGTGAGGGGTGAATATTTAAAAAAATACTCAATGAGTGAATAAGAAAATAAACAAACATATAAAGAATCCTTGTTTGAAACCATATTACCAAATCCCTTCTGGCATACAAGCAACCATTCTCATTTTGAGAATAAATTCTTTAAAGATAAAATCTCGAATAAAAGTGTAACTGTTTTGTGGTTTATTGGATTTTTCTCTATGGAACGACCCTCACCTTGTAGAGTTACTCTAGTATTTAAGTTAATCTACTCTGTGATTTATTAGATTTTTCTTTATAGAACAACCTTCACATCATAGAGCTACTCTGTGGTCTATTAAACGTTTATATCTAGGAATATCCTCACCTCATAGAATTAATGGATAATAGCATGCTCGATGTCTTTAAATTAGATACTCGGTGGCCTATTAGATTTTCATACATTGGATAAATCTTATCTCGTCGAGTAGTATACTCAAAATTGGCTAAGATGGCTAAGTTAAGAAATATAGTTCAAAAGTCTAAAAATCAAGCAAAACCATGGCACTCAAGGCCAAATCTATAAAAAACGAGCACTTAAAACCAAATCACAATAAAATAAAAATATTGGCTCTCCGGTATGAATCCACATTTCTATAATCATAACATTTTTGTATTCATACAAACTTTATCATCAATAGTCATCTCAAACAAAATAATCACAACCAATGAAATCAATTCACATCAGCCTCTAAGCATCATTATACAAATATACAAAATATGCCACAAGTATATAAAGTCATCAAAATCAACAATTATATATGGCCTTTGATCATAAATACACCATGAAAATTATTATCTGAATCTACCACGAATAAAGGACCCTCTAGGTTACCACCCAATAATATTTAATGTCTTCTCAATATGATTACATGAAAGCTTTCTATTTTTTTATAAATATAAAAATATATTATTAAGTAATATTTAAGAAAAGACAAAAAGTAAAGAAACATTCACTCACAACTCTGAGGCAAAGAACTACCCTCTCGATGTCTTCTTTGCGTCGGAGATTCTCTAATCAATGCTGTCGCACTTGAATACATTTATATACAAGGTTCAAAAACCTTTCACAAAATATACTTAGATTATGAAATGCATGATGCACATGTTTGCAAATATAACTATCATAATATCCTTCTTTACTCAATTATTAAGTAAATAACCCTCTCTCTCTATATATACAATCGGTCCTCTGGTTGTTTACATTGTCACTTGATTAGTTGATTTTTTTAATATTTCTCGACTTATATTTTGCTTATTTATGACTTATTTTAATGTTTTTTTATGTGTTTTGTATTGTAGGTATCATTTTTGAGTGAAAAGCTTAATTATACCAAAAAGTTTTATTTTATGTAGTTTTTATGCATCAACCATATCTTGTAGTAGAGTAATTAGAATTTGATTATTCAAGGTTTGTTGGAAAGATAACTCAAAGATATAAAACTTTTATGAAGATATCAAATTCATTTGTAGACATTAAAAGAATTAAAAATGTTTGAGAATAAAATAGAATCCTAACGCTGCACGCCAAAATAGACCAAGTTTTATAGAAACCTGGCATTGTAGTGCCATTTCTAGGGCTGGAGTGCCAGCCAATCTGGCAGTTATGCATATTTGGTGTGTTTTCTCAGAGTTTTCACTTTAAGCCTAAGTTTTGACACTTATTAAAGGAGACTTATTTCATAACTTTGGAGAAGACTTTTAGAGACTTTTAGAGACTTTTTGAAGGCCCCAAACAACACAAAATCTAAAGCCAAAACATCTAAAATTCTAATAGTAAGAAGAAAAGAGTGAAGATTTAAAGATTAAAGTGAAGACTTCTTGAGTTTTTCTTCTTTCTCCATTCTTGTACTTTGCTCTTTTGTTAATTGATTATGAAGTACTTGAGTATGGATGTTGTTTTGAATAATAATATTAGACTAGATCTTTTAATCTAGAAGATTGATGTAGTCATTGTTGAACCCATTTTATTTGCCATATTTGAATATTGCAAGGAATCTGAATGAGTTTATTCTTGTTGTTTAACAAAACCAATTCAGAGGTTCATCATTGAAAGACTCGAATATTCATCTATCCATATTCTTGGAGATCTGTGATACAGTTAAGATGAATAGGATGCCAGAAGATGCAATCAGGTTATAATTAATCCCTTTCTTACTAAAAGACAAGGTGAGCAGTTGGTTATAAACTCTACCATTGGAAGGAATTTCTATATGGGATAAAATGGCTAAGGCTTTTTTGTCAAAGTTCTTTCAACTGTAGAAGATAGCCATTTTGAGAATTGAGATTGGAATATTTAGGCAACAAGAGCTGCAAACCTTATATGATATGTGAGAACGATTCAAAGACCTTCTTTAAAGATGCCCACAACATGAATATCAAGAGTGGCTCCTGGTGCAATTTTTCTATAATGGGATTAATGGGCAAAATTGAACTCTCTTGGATGTCGTAGCTGGTGGAGTTTTGATATCTAAAACCAATCAAGAGGCATTTACACTCATAGAGAACATGGCTTCCAATAGCCATCAATAGCCAAATGATTGAGCTCCAGTAAAAAGAGTAGTTGGTTTGTTAAAGTGGATCAATTGACATCGATTTTTGCTAAGATTTTTACATTGTCAAACCAGTTTACTACATTAACAAATCAAAGGATGATGTCAAATGAGACAAATTTTATGAATGAAACTTCAAGTGTAAGGGATAGAGCAAGCTTAATTTGTAAATAACCAAAATTTTGATTATTGAAGCAATCAAGTACATTTACCATCCAAACTTGCACAACCACGAGAATTTTCACATGGGAACAATTGAAATGTCTTGCAACCACGCCCAGGGTATTCTTAACCTCAAGCAGAAAAGAAACCAACCATTGAAGATTTGTTGAGGACATTCATTTCTGAAATGAGAAATAGATTCAAGCAAACTGATGCTCGAATGAACAGCTTAAAAATGCATTTAGGTAATATAGGAGGTTCGATGAAGATATTGGAAGTATAAATTAGATAATTGGCATCGAAGTTGAAGTTCCAATAAAAAGAAAAATTCCCAAGTGATACTGAGATTAATCCAAGGGAGCATTACAATGCTATTATATTGAAAAGTGGAAAATGTGTAGAAGAAACAAAGGATAAAGATGATGGAAAAGTTGAAGATAATCCAGTACCCAAGGCATATGAGGAAGAAAAGGAGAAGGATACCAAAGAGTATGCTGATGAGAATAAGAAACAAGTTGAGCAATAAAATAATATAGGACTGAAAGCTAATAATTTCAAGCCTCCCTTGACATATCCTCAACGGTTTCAGAAAAAGAAAAGAGAAAGGTAATTCTCAAAGTTTTTAGAGATTTTAAAGAAGTTACACATCAATATTTCATTCACCGAAGCTCTGGAACAAATGCCAAGTTATGTCAAGTTTATAAAGGATATTTTATCAAAGAAGCGAAAGCTTAGTGAATTTGAAATGGTGAACTTGATAGAGGAATGCAGTGTAATCATACAAAGAAAGTTGCCACCCAAGCTTAAGTACCCAAGAAACTTCACCATTCCTCGCAACATTGGTACCTCATACTCTACACGTGTTTTATGTGACTTAGGAGTGAGCACAAATTTAATGTCACTATTAATGTTCAATAAGTTAGAACTAGGTGAAGTCAAATCGACCACTATAATATTGTAATTGATGGATATATCACTTACCTATCCTTGGGGAATAATTAAAGATGTGCTTGTCAAAGTTGATAAACTCATATTTTCAATAGATTTTCTTCTTCTTAATATAGAAGAAGATAGTAAAGTTCCAATCATTTTAGAAAGTCCATTTTTGGCCATAGTAAAAATGACCATTAATGTGCAAAAAGGAAAACTTATCATGAGAGTACAAGATCAAGAAATGATATTCAATATTTTCAAGGCCATAGAAGTCCCCAAAGAGTCACAAGAGTATTGCATGGTGAATGTTGTGAGCAACACTAGTATAGATGAGATACTTAAGGAAGGTTGTTATTAAGATCATATAGAGGACAAGAATAATGAGAAGAAAACTAAAAAAATTTGTGATAGTGATTAGAATAAATCACCTAAGTCCATTTGGGTTGAAAGTTATAAGGATGATAACCCTCTAGATTATAATTCTAAAGTTTACAAAGGATGAAAGAAACAATGGCATGATAAAAAGGGTGTTGATTAACCATTTGAGCTAAGAGAATAAGTGTTACTTAACAACTCAT
The DNA here is from genome assembly GCA_035590515.1 of Trichilia minutiflora. NCBI lineage: Eukaryota > Viridiplantae > Streptophyta > Magnoliopsida > Sapindales > Meliaceae > Trichilia > Trichilia minutiflora. The sequence goes on along the minus strand of JAVXUL010124689.1, from coordinate 9,315 downwards.
AATTGAAATTATTTTCAAGAAAATTGGGCTTAAAATGGTATGGCTTATTTATGATAGAGAAGTTGTTTCCTACTAGTATTGTCAAAATCAAAGCCAAAAATGAAAGAATACTCCATATCCATCAAAAGTGGTTAAAACATCATCTTAAAGGCAAAGATGGAAATAAAGTCTTAGACTCACTTGATACCCCATCGTTAGACCATGATCAATATCTGACTAAATCGATAAACTTAATGCTTGTTTAGAGGCAACCCAATGTTTTATTTATTTTTTAGGTGTTTTTTATTTCATTGAGTATTTTCTTTCATGGTAAATTGGTATTTTATTTGTGTTTTTATTATATTTAGGTCCAAGATGTCAAGAGATTGAAACACCGAGCAAACAAGCTAATCTTGTACAATAATTATTCGATGAAGACAGTGACAACTTCAAGTAGGAGATGAGACTTGCTCTCATCTCTCAGATATGATTTTTTGTCTCCTTTAGTATTTTTTTTATTATTATTAGAGCATTAAAGACAATGCTCAATTTAAATTTTGAGGGGTGAGTCATAGTTGAGAGTGGCTGCTACATTTAAATAGTGAGTTTGATCGCATTACGAGTGAAACCTAAAATTTTCATGCTTAGGACATCCATGGAATAGAGTAGATTTTTTTTTGTGATTATTTGTGTGAATGAATGCGTGTATGAATATTGATGAGAATTGTTAATGGAATAAGTGAAATACGAGTCCATGCATTAACATTGAACTTAGATTAAATGAGTTGAAAGATGAAGTAGACTTGTGTTAATATTTTTTAAAAAAATAATATGCATGTTTAGAAGAATTTAATGAATTTAGAGTTTGATTAAGTTGATTATGATACCCAAGCTTGTGAATGGCTTATTCTTACAAAAATAAAAGTTAGACATAAAATCTTGGTTAAAAAAAAGAGAAAAAAAAGAAAAAAGAGAGAAAAAATAAACTACTAAAACTATTGAATATTTTGAGGGACCAAATGGTGGTGATGAAATGTCATCAATTGAGTAAAATAGATCATTGAAATAAGAGTATATAAAACAGCTTTTGTCTCCAAAAGGTTGAGTAATCAGAGGTTGATTGTAAAAAGTCATCAATCACGTAAAATGACTGATTAGGATATAAATAAGGATAAAATAGTATAATGAGTAAAAAGCAAACGCTAAAGTGAATGTCTAATTATAATATTTTAAATGATAATAATGAGTAAGGGTGGAGTAAAAAGAAAGATCAATTTTAGATTAACTTTTATTCTTTAAAAGTGTGTGGTTTTAAGAAAATAAAAAAAGTTAATGTAAGTCTATGGATCGTCGATATTTTATTGAGTCTTTAGTTTGGTGTTGATGTATAGATTTGTGGTTTATGAATTTTATCAATAATAAGTAATTTGTATATACATGATTGGTTTTTGTGTCTGTTTTATTATTTTTGTGTGATTGTGTGTTTAATTATTGCATGTGTGTCTGTACCGTCTGAGTGTCATAGTTTAAGATTGAGATTTTGTGAGTAAATCCTTTGGAAACCCTCACGAGACTTCACTCATCCACTGGAGGTATCCCAGGGGTTTAAAAGATTTGTTGCATATGCTAAATGCTACCGTGAGTCCTACGAAAGTGGATTAAGCTTAGATTTTTATTTTTGTTTTATATTAGTTTTGGTCGAGACTAGTAAAAATTTAAGTTTGCGGGGATTTGATTAGTTGATTTTTCTTAATGTTTTTTTACTTATATTTTGCTTTTTTCTGAGTTATTTTAAGTTGTTTTAATGTTTTTTATGTGTTCTGTTTTGTAGGTATCATTTTCAAGTGAAAAGCTTAATTATACTAAAAAGTTCTATTTTATATAGTTTTCGTGTATCAGCTATATCTTGTAGTAGAGTGATCAAAATTTGTTGGAAATATAACTCAAAGATATAAAACTTTTATTGAGACATCAAATTCATTTGAAGATATTAACAGTATCAAAAGTAGCTGAGAATACAAAAGGCAACATACAAAAAACAGAAACTAGCACTACAGCGCCAAAATAGACCAAATTTTACAGAAACCTAGTGCTACAATGGCATTTTTAGGGCTACAGCGCCAGCCAATCTGGCAGTTATGTGTATTTAGTGTGTTTTCTCTAAGTTTCCACGTTAAGCCTATGTTTTGACACTTATTAAAAGAGACTTATTTCATAACTTTGGAGAGAACTTCTGGAGAATTGTTGGAGGCTAAAAACAACACAAAATTTGAAGCTAAAATATTGAAAATTTTAGCAGTAACAAGGAAATGAGTGAAGATTTGAAGATTGAAGTGAAGACTTTTTGAGTTTTTCTTCTTTCTCCATTCTTATACTTTGTTCTTTTGTTGTTTGACTTGAATTACTTGAGTATAGATGTTGTTTTGAATAATAATATGTTAGGCTAGATATTTTAATCTAGAGGATTGATGTAGTCATTGTTGAATCTATTTTATTTTCCATATTTGAATGTTGAAAGGAATTTGAATGAGTTTATTCTTGTTATTTCTATACTTAATGCTTCTGAATCAGTAACCATGATTTAAATGAGTTTAGAATTGAATATTTGCACTTGGAAGAGTAAGATTTGATTTGGATAAAGAACAATATGACTAAGGTTCTTAATTAGTTGGAAAACGGTTAATTCTAGAAAACAAATAGAAAGGAATTGAACTTAATGTATTTCTCTCTTTAACCAGAAATAGGGATATTATAGTTAACTTGAGAGATAGACTCACTTCCCTTGGGAGAGGGAGTGAATACGTATTTTTGGTTTTATATTCATTCAATTGGGGCTAAAAAGGGGCAATTAAAATAAGGTGAAAACAATCGACGAAATTAATTCTCTAGGTTCATCACAACTGCAATTAAGCTTCCAAAGGTTTTCATAGTTTTTTAATTTCTTTTATTGCATGTTTTAGTTTAATTAGATTAATTTTTGTTTATACCTATAATCTAAATAGAGATTAGGTTTAGTTTAATTGTAGGAATCAATCTAAATTTAAAGACTTCCTTGAGAAAATGATACCCTACTTGTCGTAAAACTATAACTTGACGCTGTATACTTACGGGTAAAAAATTACACGTTAGGTTTTATGTGAACACCACTCCATAATGGTTCATTCTCGATTTTTTCAACACTAGAACACACTTAAACTTCCTAATTTATCAACTCAATTGATAAATTAGATTATGCCTAAAATATAGGGTTTTCGGGAACAGTAACCTTGTTACTTTTTAATTGATTCATGCTTTAAAATAACTCAAATAAAGGAGATAAGTTGAGGGGCGCACTTTTCCAAACTAGTAGATATATTTTGAGCCCCTCCTTACTTGATTCTACCTCTTGATTATTGTTCCCACGAGATCTTTTCCTCTCGATTCCACATAAATCGTCAAATGAGACTTTGATCAAACGATTTTCTTGAGTTCAAGTGTTGATCTTTGAAGCTATTCCAAGAAAAACGAGTAGGATTAATGGAGATTTGGATGAGAAATAGTTTGAATTAGAGAGTGGAGAGAAATTGAGAGAAATGAAAAGTGAGGAGAAAAAAATAGAGAGGAAGAAGCCCTTATGTCTATATAGAGGAGGCTTCAAAAAGACCAAAATATCCCCCCAAATCATGCTTCAAAGTTCGTCAAATCTCTAAGTATCGATACTTCCCCTAATTATTGATACTTTAGCCAAAAAAAAGGGGTCATTCAGGTTCATCACGCTTAAAGTATCAATACTTTCTCCAAGTATCGATAATTTTCCTTGAACATGGTTACACAGTCTTGTCACATTCTAAAGTATCGATACTTTATGTTTAAAGTTAAGTTTCAGGTTCTTTTATGTCCTAGAGTGTCGAGACTTACCTTAAAGTATTGATTCTTTACTTCATTATCTACACTGCCCCCCAAAGTATCGATATCTTCTTTAATAGTATATTGATATTTAGTCCTTCACTGTTCAATACAGTTTCAAGTATCGATACTTTCTTCTCAATATATAGATATTTAGGTTCTATTGTTCAGTGTGACCATAGAGTATTGATACTTTCTTTGAAGTGTATTGATACTTTTTCACGTTGACGCAACATAACGATACTTGTGTGCCTAAGTATTGATACTTTTTGCACCGTATCGATAATTTTTTTTCTTAAGTACAACGTGATGAGAATTTACATGTCGAAGTATTGATATTCCTGGGTGGTGTATCTATATTTATAACCTTCTAGTGGTAAGCATTGATACTTTTTCTCATGCACATCGATACTTACCTTTCTTTCACTTAACTGAGGACTGCCAAGCATCAATACTTTTGCTCATACACATGAATACGTACTTCCCTTTCACTTAATTGGGGATTGTCACTTCTAAAACTCATAACTTTTGATATAAATCTCTTCATGGAACCCATAATATATCAATAGAAAGCTCTTTTCGAGTTCTACAAAAACAATAAGGAACTATTGAGCCATTCAACATTTACTCAATTCTTTAACAAAAAATTTTCAAATCAACAAACCCTTCTATGCTAGAATCATATGAAATCACATGTATACAAATATGTAAAAGAAATACCATAACCTCTACATAATCAAAGAATAGGGTTTATAGGATAAGTCTAGGATAGACTTAATAAGTGGAAAGAAAATATCAATAAAAACATTATAAGCAAATTTACGTATGATATATATCATCTTTGTCCTATTCATATTCAAGGCTACGTATTTGATTAGACAAAAAGACGTTCCATGTCTAAGGAGACACACTTGATCGAATAGACGAACAATTATATCTGGATTTATAGATTAATACTGTTGCACATGCACATGTATACAATATTAGACAAATGTCTGTATATATATATATATATATATATGTATTAGAACTGTTAATATTAGACAAATGTATATATAAATATAAAGCGCATATATATCTAACAAACATACTAAACCTCCTCTTGGCTTTAATCTCATAAAACATATCAACAGTTCTAAAGTTCCACAATTAATGCAAACAAATGCTAAATATGCTTAAATGTATCCCAAAATAAAGCTTACATGACTAACATTACACGAGATTTTATGAAACTTGATTTGGATTAACCAAACATAAGTTATAACTCGAAGGCCTCTCTTAATGTTGATGACAAGGTTGCATAGAAGAATTACATTGCCAACTTTGTTGTGAGCTCATCTGAAAAGATGAAGTTGTATTCTGAATATATTATACCTCCATGTGTCTAGTTTTTGTAACCTCTTATAGTGCCTCATTCGAAGTTCTAGAACTCAATTTATATCCATATAAACAGATGCTATTCCAGTAAAACTCAATTTTGGGTATAAGGTTATTCAAGAAAAAAAACATGGTTCAAGAAGTACAATGGGACCAACTAAAGAGTTTTAAGATATCAAGGAACACTTAATTACCTTTAATAATGTGAGCCCCGTGAATAAAATCTACGGGTTGCTTATTTTGCATAATATTTTTTTTATGCACAAGCATAATTAGTAGATTGTTGATTCTCCGTTAAGGTTTAATAATTATTTTGGGTATTTGGTTTGTAAGATAGAATTTCAAATTCATAAACACAAAGAATTGAATGAAATTAAAAGTTAGTTTTATTTACAAGTGGATTCGAATGATATTTTTAAAATAAGTGTGTATAGAGCCAAAATATCGATACTAAGAAAAAGAACATACTGATACATGTCTAAGACTAAAGAAAGTATCGATACTTATAATCTGAGTATTGATACATATTCACGTAAAGTGTGATAATTCAACAGAGGTGGAGATGAAGGGTAGCGTAAATAAGTATCGGTACTTTTATGAAAGGTATCGATACTTGTGAGCCAAGATTAAAGCCAAGATTACTTTTGCTATTTAGATGGATTTTCTGGTTTCTTTTAAATTTCCATAAATCCCAATAATCAGGAAAAGATCACATTTACATGTCTTTATGGTACCTTTGCTTATCGAAGGATGCTGTTTGGGCTATGTAATGCACCAGCAATCTTTTAACAGTTTATGATGGTTGTTTTTTTGGATTTCATTGAGGAAATTATGGAGGTTTTATATGAATGAATTTTTTGTTTATGAAATTTCTTTTGATAGTTATTTGTTTAACCTCTATAAAGTGTTGAAAAGATGTGCAGAAGTAGATCTTGTTTTAAATTGGAAAAAGTGCATTTTATTGTACAAGAAGGCATAGTGCTTGGACATTTGGTTTCCAATCGAGAGATAGAAGTCGACAAGGCCAAAACTGAAGTGATAGCAAAATTGCCTCAACCAAATTTAGTGAAAGCAATCACAAGTTTCCTTGGTCATACGAAATTGTATAGATGCTTTATTAAGAATTTTTCTCAAATAGCTAAGCCTTTAACTAATTTATTGAATAATGATGTGCCATTTGTGTTTAATGAGGCTTGTTATAGTGCTTTTTGCAAGTTAAAGGAAGCCTTCACTTTAGCACCAATTATGCAGGACCCATATTGGACTTTACCATTCGAAATTATATGTGACGTTTTTACAGTGGAGGCTGTATTGGGTCAAAGGAAAAACAAGGTGGTCCATACAATTTACTATGCTAGTAAAACCTTCAATGATGTGCAAGCTAACTATGCAATAACTGAAAAAGAACTCATGACAGTAGTGTTTACTATAAAAAAATTCAGATCGTACCTTTTAGGATCAAAAGTTATTGTGTACACAGACCACGCAGTAATATACTATTTACTTGCAAAGGAAAAAGCAAAACTAAGCCTAATAAGATAGGTGCTTTTGTTGTAAGATTTCGATTTGAAAATCAAGGATAAGAAAAGAGTGGAGAACATTGTTGTAGATCATTTACCCTGCCTTTATTCAGGGCAAAAATCAGGTATTGAGGATCGATTAGATATTAATGATTTCTTTTTTGATGAACATTTATTTTCCCTTGCAGGTTTTGAAAGCATAACTTGTGTAACTAAAACAGAAGTTAGACTTGCATTCTACTGCTCTCTACAGATTCTTATATCTGTGTTTTCATCAACGTCCTAGTATGCTGACTTGGTTAATTATCTAGTTTTGGGAGTGCTACCATCAGATTTTTCAACACAACAAAGGAAAATTTTCTTTTCAGACCTGAAGCACTATATGTGGGAAGAACCTTACCTATTCAAGAGATGCAATGATAGTCTGATAAGGAGATGTGTACCATAAGAGGAGGTTGGGAATATCTTGGATCATTATGACTCCTTAGCTTATGGAGGTTACTTCAATCTAAACATGACAGTAGCAAAAGTGCTTCAGAGCGGATTTTATTGTCCAAACCTCTTTAAAGACGTTAGAAAATTTGTGCAGACTTGTGATCGCTATCAAAAGGCCAGTAGGACTCTTTCAAAGAAGCATGAAATGCCACTTCATGGCATATTGGAGGTCGAGATTTTTGATGTGTGGGGATTATATTTCATGGTACCATTCCCCTCTTCACTTAGCAACAAATACATCTTGGTGGGAGTCGACTACGTATCCAAGTAGGTAGAAGCCATTGTAACACCAACCTGTGACTCTAAGGTAAGTCTACAATTTCTAAAAAGAACATCTTTATAAGATTTGGGACGCCTAAAGCCATTATTAGCGACAGGGGGATTCACTTTGCTAATCGTTCCTTTGCCAACCTTCTATAAAAGTACGATGTAACTCATAAGATGGCCTTAGCATATCACCCACAATTGAATGGCCAAGTGAAAATCTCTAATAGAGAAATCAAAAATATTCTAAAGAAGACAATGGGTACCTCATAGAAGGATTGGTCACTTAAGCTTGATGATGCTTTATGGGCATACTGAACTATATACAAGACACCGATTAGAACAACCCCCTTTCGACTTGTGTATAAAAAGTCTTGCCATTTACCGGTTGAACTAGAGCACCGACCTTATTGGGCAATTCAAATGCTGAATTTTGATTTAAAAGAAGCTGGTGAGAAAAGAAAGTTACTACTGAATAAGTTGGAGGAGATACGGTTCGATGCCTATGAAAGTTTAAGGATATATAAGGAACGAACAAAAAGATGGCACCTAGAGCTTAGAAAATTTAAAGAAGGAGATCTTGTGCTGTTATTTAATTCGAGGCTTAAGTTTTTTCCAAGAAAATTGAAGTCAAGGTGATCTGGCCCATTTAAGATACTTAAGGTTTTTCTCTATGGAGCTGTAAAAATTGAGACCGAAAAGTCTGGGGCATTCAAATTTAATGGCCAATATTTGAAGCCATACCTTATTGAAGAACCAGTTGAGAAAGGAGTGACTTATCCCCTTTTTGAGTCTCCCACCTGTTGAACCAAGGATATAGTCGAGCTATAAACTAAAAACTAAAGCTTCTGGGGAGGCAACCCAAGTTTTAAATTCTTTTTCTTTTTCTACTTTTGATTTTCTTTAATATTTCATGTACCTTTCTAATTTAATTTGATATTGTTCCTTGTCTTTTGTAGAATTACATCACGTGCAAATTGTCTTAACAAGTCAGTTTAGGATATTATTTCAGTTGAGAAAAACGGGGAGTTTTTCTTTGAACCTTACTCTTTTGCTTAATTGACAAATTGTTTATGATTCTTTGTTTGGGATGTTATGATTCATTTATATGGATTTGGTGAATGAATTTAAGGGTTTAAGTTGATAATGTGATATAAAATTGGGTATTATTTGCTTAGAATTTCATGACTGTTACAGTATTTCTTGCTATATAATTATTCGATTCAAATGTGCAATAGTCGTATAGCTTGTACAATTTTGCACAACTCGTAGTGTTAAGCCTTTTTTGCACAACTGTTTGCTATTTCATTTTTCTTAAAATTTTTTTGTTCTTTTCCTTTTGCACGCAGGCTATATATATACATTATATTTTATTCATATGAATTTTAAAATTTTGCCTACATGTTCATTTATAGTAAAAAATATTTCAAAAAAATAAGAGCTTGAACAAGAGGATATTCTGTTCAATTTTGTTTTTGTTACGTCCTAAGAGGATTAAAGATTATTTTGAACAAGTGATCGAATTCACTTTTAGATGGTTTGTAGATTGAAAAGTCCCAGATTGGTGCAACCATTTTAGAGATTTGTTACCGCCTACATCCTTTTAACTTAAGGCCTTCCAAATTTTTGTTTAAAACGGTAGGGGATTTAAAGAACATTCTTTGGTATTTGCAACTCACTGATGTCTTACCAATCTTATAACACACTTTCTAGTCCTGTTGATGAGTACATAAAAGTGTATGTGTATTAAGGGTTAAATTTATTATTTTACACTTAAAGTATGATTATCTCTCTC
>JAVXUL010124670.1:0-16429 GCA_035590515.1 Trichilia minutiflora | reverse complement strand
TTTACTTGTGAAAGAAAGAGGCTTAAAATAAAAATTGAAGTAATTCGATACTGTAGTAAAAAAATTACTGGTTTCCTAGATTTTACTATCTTATATAGTCGAATTTTATAACCGCAGGACTTGTGTTTTACGATAATTGCTTCTTTTTATAGATCATAGGATCTCTTACTGAAATCGTGGATTATAACCATATCTATCATTATCCAGATTTATCTAATAATCATTATCTATTTTTATCTCCTTTAATTATCCCATTTGAAATTGTTGAGTACGGGTCAATGTAATTATCATAGATGGTTTCAAGGATTCAATTGTCAAAGTATATTAGCCTGACCTCCTAAGAAACCAGAGGCTTTGCCTCTTCATGTAAGCCTCACGTGTTATAGTTTTTCTTGGGATCTCGAGATCTCATTCACTTACTCTAATTAGAGAGAGAGTTTTAGGTCGTGGATGCTCAACTTGAGATTCATATGGTAGTATATGTCTATTTAGGAAAATCATTCTAACCCATTAAAAATAGGGTTTTAGTGGGCTTTGGACTGTCATTGAGAAGTTGATCCCCCTATTGAGCCTTTGAACTAACAGAATCTGAGATTCTCTCCAACAATTATATACCATATTTATAGGAAAAAGTAAAACAAGTTAATTATAGATAATTTATGTCTAAGTTGAATTTAACCTGCTTCAAATCATATGCTTTGATATTCTTCCTACTCAAGTTGAAGTTCATTTTAAGATTAATTGAGGTTCTCTTCAATGAATTGAATTTCGTTAATAAATTATTTCTAATTTAGAGCATATTGTTGTTTTTCTGAGTTTCTTCGTATCATATTTAATTGACTTCTGTTAAATTATTAATCTTTCCTATGGTGGATAATACTCTCTTTTCATTTTTTGATGTTTAGAAAAAATAAACCTCATCAAAAATTTGAGAAATACAGCATTTTGTTTAATGTAATTTTCAAGCATACTATTTTCATCCTAGGAAGTGTCCAATTTTGTATCATTTATTTGTTATTATTTTTGATTAATAATGTAATTTCTTTTGTCTCATCTCATATATTGCTTTATGTCTTTTAAAACCAATGCTATATTTTCCCTTGTCTATCTATTATTCAATTTCCCTGATAGACAACAACTTTGACAATCATAAGAAAGATTCTTAGCTAACCTCTCCTATCATTGCTGTTTTTTATTTATTTTTTATTCTTTTAATCTCAACTTTCTGATAACTTAATTAACTTCACAGAAAATCAAGAAAGAATGTATGTCAACATCCATCAATAAGGCATGCAACACTACCATGTGTGGTCGTGAAGGAAAACGATGCTATTCAATGAAATCAAAACCGAAAGCATCTAGCCTTTAACAGGGAATTCTTCCTTTGGAATCATTAGTCCTACGTAGAAGGCTAAACAAAGTGGAATGATTCCACATTTAGATAATACTAGTAGGTATATATATAATGCTGGTAATAAAGTCAATCAATCGTACAAAATATTAAACGTATTTTTTTTTCCTTCATGACAATTATTTCAAAACAAAATTGCCCCCACATATATACTATCAACAATGGTGTCAACAACATTGATGGGACTGTTGTCAAGCACATTGGGATTCCACTCTTTCTCTATTATAATCCTGTATATAATTAAATATTCAATGTATAGGCTTAGGTGATTAAAGTGTTATGTCTATGCAAGCACAACTATAGTTTGATTGGAAAAACTGTAGACATGCTTTAGATTTTACATCATTAAAAAGTTAAACAATGTTTAAGTGTGTTTTCCTGATTAAATAAAAATTAAAGAAATTTAATTTTTAATAAATTTCGATATCATGTCAAAATAAAGCTGAAATCACAATCTTCAAATAATATTTAAAAAGTGAACAACAATATATAAGTGTTACCCTATTCACGGGATTTTCCTAGAGTTAATGATCCTATTGAATGATGGTAACATTCTTTAACTTGGCTATCTTGTTTTCGAAAACCAAGATGCTGGAGATGAATCATGTTTTACTATCTCAAGATTCAATAATTTTTCAATGATTGAACATTGAAACAGTTACCAGGAGTAAAATCAGTCATTTTCTCTATGCGGGGAACAAACAAACCGGTCTGCTTGTTGCTGGTGGAACAATATTAGAACAGTGAGGAAACAGTGAGGTCCAATAACAAAACGAAGATTAAAAAAAATGATAAAGGCATTGTAAAATTGAAATTGTCTTCATATTTGTATTTTATTTTGCTTGAAGTTATTTAGACAGTTTATCAAAAATAGCTTAGCCTTCCAAATAAAATAATGAAGAAAATTATATACATATATATAACACATCTCTCAAAGTTTATCTCTATAAAATGCAGAACTTCTAAGTAAGGATATTTCATATGTTATCACCAGTTAACATCACACATGACATGCAAATATCGATGAATTCATGTAAATACTGTAACGGAAATTATGCCCTCAAAAGGGCCATAGATGAAGCTAATATTGGCATAACACATTAGATGAGCTTGCTCGTTATTTTGCCCCCTCTCTAAGGCTGTTCTTGAAAGGATATGTATACATAAAAGATATAATAATGATGACGGGTTACAAATTCTTATACAAAATTTTTTAAAATAAGCTTATGTGTTTTATATAATTTAATTTTTTTTATATAGTAAACTTTTATGTAAACCCCGTTTTATTAATATAGGGGAAAGAATTTTGGTTATTTTATCATGTAGGAGTATTTTTGTTATCTTTTTTATAAAATGTATGTTTAGGTATAATAATTAGAAGTTGACACTATATTGAGATTTAGTATGTGATTTAGAAAGAATTAGATAAATAATAATTAAGCATGGGAGAGATTTCATCTTAGACTTTAGGGAGCACTCAAGGTTTGGAGTGGAATTTACACTAATTGAGACTGGCAATTAGCCAAAATATTTTTTATTCTTAAAAAGGATGAAAAGTCGGTTGAATAGAAAGAAATTGGAGTAAAAACAGAGGCTGGATAAGGTAGAAATGACGTTGAAAATAAAGAAAGAAGTTTAGGTTTTAGTAACCCTAGAGAAAACAAATACTTCAATCAAACGAATTGCTGAATTCATTTAAATGAATGGGTTTGGTAGAACGAATTTGCTGATTCAGTTGAACAAAGCAGTGACTCATACCAAGCCAGTGAGTGTTGAAATTCACCTGATTTATTTGATATAATCAATTTGGTTCAATAAATCAAAGATTTGTTCGACTGAACCAAAGGACTTAATTTTTTCTAAGAGTTATGTAAAATTTGGTCGAACAAATTAGTCGATTCGTTTGATTAAATCCCTAAAAAATTATCAAAAATTTTCGTTTTTACCCTTTCTAAAATTTTCTCTTCTTTATAATTTTGAGGACACTTTAGTAATTACCCAAGGAATTATATATATTGCCAAATCAAGGAGAAATATTCATTTTATTCTTTCTCTTTTTCTAACCCACATTTTCTCCCCCTCTCAACTTTTTGCTTCTCTGAAATCTTCTTTCTCCTTCATTATTTCCCCAATTAAACTTTAATTTTTCACTAAAAATTATTATAATTCCACTCCCTTATCATTTAGTGGCTTCATTTTTTCGTTTTGGGGTGAGAAACCAGTAAGTGAAAATTGGTGTTTGAAACCTAAATTGTGGTTTTCCTACATCCATCTTCAATTACGATCATATTACGCCCTAACCTTAAGAATCGATCATATAGCAATAGCATCGAGTTCAAGAAATGCATCCTATTAGTTAGAATACATCTCTTGAGTATACAAGGTATTTTTATTCATTTTCAAATCATTAAAACAATCATAATTACAACTCCCAAATTTCAAAATTTACTTCAAACCAATATATGTCAAAATCAAATACACCCTAACATCATCCATTGATTATCAAACCGAAAATCTAAATATCTCATATTTAAATACAAGTTTGGTCAAGTAAAACAAATAAAATCATTTAATACACTTTATTCTTAGTAGACTAAAGCAATAAACCAAGTTGAGAACCTGAAACCTATAATAGAAAGCTTTGATCTACTTGATATGCCTAGGCCACTACTATAATATCTTGAAATATGAGAAAAAAGGGTGGGTATTAGAAAATACTCAATGATTAAACATGTAAAAATTACTTACTGCTTTTATTCATACAAACAAGATACCATAAAAATCTACATAACCCCAATTAATCAACATTAAGCTGTCATATCCAAAAATGAAAATGTGATATAGAACATAAGTTAACCAATGCATTATAAGGAATTAGAATATTATTTCCTCTTATTCTATTGGATTCCATCCACTTATCTCAATTGTAGAAAAATTTGCAACTAGTAGAGTTAAAAATGCAATAGCATACTATGCTTTTCAAGCTTATTGGATCTCATCCACCTTATTTGGGTTGTAAGATAATCCTCACCCTTAGGTTTGTTAGATTCTATTCACCTTATTTGATTGCAGGATATCCTTATCCTCAATAATATCCAAACACTGGCACTCATGGTTGAAATCAATAATAATGGCACACACAAGACCAAACTAACATCAAAATATACAACATTGGCCCTTTTGGTTATAATTACATAGAAATCTATCATCAAACCAAATCATCATTATCATAAAATCATCATTCATATAAATCAACATTATAATCAGTCTTTTGACCTCAGATATCATATCATAAAATAATTCATTATGAAATCAATACCAAAGCATATTCTTATAAAATCATGTCACAAAACCATCATAAGTCATAATAAGTTCATATATAAAATTGGACTCATACACAAGTTTCTAACTTTCTAAACCATCTAAAAACATATAAGTTCGTATAAACATTTTTAAAGGAAATAAAAGAAACAAAGAGAAGTTCACTCAGAAATCTGAGGTAAGAAATCACCCTTTTGATAGCCCCCTCATAACAAAGATATTTTATCCAAATCTTTTGTGCCTATATAAATTCATATATAAGGTTTAACAACCTTTTCTCATAATTATAATGTGCTATGCAATGAATGAGACATATGTATGTACATTTCACTATCTAACTCAAATACCTTATTTGATAAGATTTATTCAATCTTTAAATCTTGACGAATAACAAAATAATACTATATGTGTAATTATATCGATAGTTTCTATAGTTCAATAATTTGAATTAAATTCGGTATTCTATTTCACTATTTTATAGGTTTTATGTATAATTCAAACTAATTTATTATCATTTCATTTTCAATGCATTCTATCTAACTCATATTTGATCAATTCTAATTTAATTCGTCATAATTATATAAATTTCTTGAATGTAACTAGTAAACCCTAATTATACAGTAACTCAAAATTTTAATTTATCTATTTAACAATTAAATTGAGTTAAGAATCTTATTAAAGGGTTGATTTTAAGCCTAGGTTTAATAATCATTTATTGCAAAATTTCTCCAATGAATGTTAAATCTTAACTCTCTTCTAGGCTTTATCTTATCTAAATCAATGAAATAAAACTTTTATAATGATGAGGGAGTCGATTTATATCAATTTGTACCAATAAACTACAATTTAATCAATGAAAAATTGTAAAAATCAAAGAGATATGAAAGAGGCAGAAAAGAGGGGGAGGCTTAGGGGAGAAGAAACAGGGAGAGAAATGACCAAATCCCATCTTTGTTCACATATATGCAATTACAAGTAAATTCATCAGATTTCCCTTAAAGGACGAGAAGAAAACAAAAAGTTAAAAGGGTAAAGAAGGGTATTTTCAAGGCTAAATGAAGAATCGGTGCATCGTTTGAAGGAAAGAATCCACATTGATCCTAAAATTAATCCTTTGAATGGTGCATTGGTTGCCCCAATTGGCCAGGATTGATACCCAAATTGACGTCAGTTGTGGAAGGGTATGGACCAATTGGTCCTTGGTTCTAGGGTTATGCTTTCTATGCTTCTAATTTTCATTCTCTTTTATTTTCGATGTTATTTTCTTCATTATACAATATATAATTTTACTCTTATTTTTTATTCAACCATCTTTGATTTCTCTTTAAGTAGTAAAAAGTTGTTCACCAATTGTCTTTCTTAATTGATAGAAATTTAACTTCAAAATTAAAGTATTCAATTGACACCTAATTAGAATTCTTTTTAAACTTATCTATTTTCATCTAAATCCTCTCAAATCACTTATTAAATATCAGTGAAGAGTCAATTACTCAATATTAGTATATGAATGTGTATTTTTCAAAAATAACAAAATTATTTCTGGAGAATAAAATGACCAAAATGGTCCTAGTCTTGTGGAATGAGGTTTATAGACCATTTGAGATTCTAATTAAACCTTTGATAAGATTCTTAAATCAATTTAAACGTTAATTTATCATTTAAAAGGAATTTATAATTTAGGATTTATTGTTCCTTCCTAAGTTTGGGTCTAATTTTAATAAATAGACTTAAATTATGTTATTTAGGACATAGAATATGTATAATTGCTATTAAATTATTAAAATTTGAATTGGATTGGTGGGTATTATATTGGCAGTGAGTAGCTTACTATATAATTAAGGTTTATTTTATTTAGGTTCGATTTTGATAAAATAATTTAAAATATATTATTTGGGTTGTAGAATGATTAAATTGGATGTTGACTTGTAAGAAATTTAAAAAGCTTTTTAATAAACCAAAAAGTGATTGTGAGATAGAGATTCAAGCTAGGTTCTGGATTAATGAATAAATGTTGTCGAAATATGAATTGGCCATGGGATTTTATTGTTAGAAATTAGTTAAATGACTAGAAAATAAGTTATGCCTCAATAATTAAGTGTCGACTAGAAAAATTTAAACTAAAATCCATTCATGCATAGAGGGGTTAACTTATTATTATTTAGAGTTTAGGATTAATATGAGTATCATTGTTAATGTAATAAGGTATAGATCTCGTGAGAGAGGAGTTTACTCTTCATGAGGGACAATGGGGAGTGCATAGCCTCCCTAAGCTGTAAGTAGCCATTTACCATTTTTTTGTTTATTTTAAAATGTTTACAAAACTTACAAAACTTCCATGTTTTGGGAAATTAGATCTTACTTTATAATTCATATTTTTAAATGGTTATGCATTTTATATTTTATTTTTATGAATACATAACTAGATGGCCTGTGGATTTGTGATGGATATTTGAAATTGATGCGTGCATGTTTCCAAATATGTATGTATGATGACAAATAATATTTCCACATGAAGATAATGATTTCACATTGATCTTCTGTTTTAGTAATTCATATATTTGGACTCGCGTTCTTTATTTGAATTTTGGATTGATGATTTATGATATGATTATATGATCGGTGGAGTCATATGTAGCTAAAGGATATTAATAGCCTAAAACCGGTCTATAAGAGACCATTTGGGTGAGTGGTGTACCGATAGGACTGTTATAAGGGGGATAATGATCCTATCTATGATGAAGTAATCTGTTAGATAAAAATATTGAGAACAATTGCATGGGATACCATGTGACTGTTCGAGACCAACATTAGTGGTGAGTAACTTTCTAATAAACTATCATGCATAACATTATTGTTTGCATAAAGAATATTTTATTCTATAATCATTGATTTTTATATGGATTGAAAACTCAGTGATGGTCTTGAGATTACTTTTGGTCTAAGTATTCACTAAGAAAAAAAGTCAGCTCGATGATTTTGAATTATCAAGCCAATGTTTTAAATTAAACAAAATGATTTTATTTAAAATCTCCTTTATGTTTTTAAATGTAAATTTTAAATATTTATACATATTTATTGTATATATTTATTTACTCATGGGGTATACATCTGTATACTCACCTCTTACTTTTCAGTTTTAGGATACAATGAATGTGTAGAAAGATAAAGGCGATATAATTATAACTGATTTGCATACATTGAGATATAATCCCTTGTTTCAACTCATTGTATTAAATGGTCTATTGAAAACTCATTTGATTTATTATGCATTTCAATTTTGATATTTATCTTTTATTGTAATTTAGAAATAAATTAATGTAAATTTCGAAATGTTTGTATGTGTAAAACTTGTAATGATTGATGATTTATGTTTTAGAGCAATTGATGACTTTTATTAATTGATTTGAGCTGTGAATAAGTAGTATTATCATGATGATTTAGTTTATTCTGAAGTGTTGTAAATGAATTTGGAAAGAACTTGAGATACATATATTATTTCTTGATTTGAGATGAGATATCTGAATTGATTTGTTTTTAGAAATGATTGGATTGTGGATTTAGATTTTGTGAGTTGATTTTAATGTGTATTGGATATTGATCTAAAATGAAAAAAAACTTGGTTGTGGGATAGTTAATTCGATTATTTTTAAATTGTATTTTGAATTATTTTATCAGATATCCAAATGTTTTACAGATTTTTGATATGCATTCCGGACTATATAATGTATTTCGAGGATTTATAGCAATGGTAACATATGGATCTCACATGTTGGGGCTTGACTTTTATGACATAATTTAAATTAATTAGAATATCTCCTTAAAAAAAGTGCAAATAATTAAAATATCTCCTTAGTTAGAACAGTTCGAATGAAATCATCTCATAAAATTATGTGTATGCTCTAAACTTTCTCTTATTTATTTTAACAATTATCATCATAAGTTTATTTTAAAATAAATATATACTTCTGATAAAATTATGTTAAATGAACTGTACATGTTTAATATATTCTGATTTGTCAATATCATTTAAAGACATATATTGATAATTGTTTATTGCTATGTGATATGGATCAGACGAAACTATTGAGATATTGTGACCAATCAATAAGTTAAAGAATAAGAATAAGAAAAAAAAATTGAGTATAATACGCATGATTTTCAATCCTAAAAATCATGATCCCTTTTTGAACCGTTATACAATGAGCCGACCTCATCACGTTAAGGCCACGTGAATTGCATATGCATGTGTGAGTGAGAGTGCATTCCTCACGAGCGCATGTCCCATGTATGGATGGTCATGTCATGGTAAAAAGACGTATATATATATAACGATCATGACCATTGTGACATCATAATTAAGTAATTAATTAATCTTATTAATTTTATGGCAACCACAAAAATAAAAGAAAGGAAAGAAAATTTATAGAGCATTCCAATAAAAGGGACTAGCGGTGGGATTTTAAATCATAGATGATTTGGCGACACCCATATATAAATAATTAAATATATAATAACTTCTGTTGCGAGGTTAAAGGATGATGCATTGGGAGGTCCCCTTAGGGGGTCATGTGGGGGTCTTGTGGGACAAACAAACAAACACACACAAATCTAACTACAAAATACCAACAGAAACTTTATTACTTTTCATGGAAATGACCAAATAAGCATACAAGTGAAAAGTATAGGAGTACTCATCGATCCTGCATATATATATATATATATGATCATTAGGTATCAATGAAAAACTGTCACAAGTATTCACATTTATTTGGAAGAAATTATAAGTAATAAATATGATTATAGCATGTCTCTAAAAGAATGGTTCAGTTATAAGATTAAAGAACTGAATCTGTCTAGTCACTCACTTTAAAGAAAAATTTAGTTATTCGTTTTTACGTATGAAGTCAGTTGGAATAAAGATCAGTGATAATTTTGTTAAAAGAAAATAAGACAATGGCATAAAATAATTATTATAATTGAAGTGAAAATGCGATGAATTTAGAAAAAGTAAGATAATAGTATAGAATGATTTTGACAGAATTGAATTAAATATTAATTAATGATTTTGTTAAAACTGACCTTATATATTCAGTAATGGTTGTGTTAGAATTGACCCTATATATTCATTAATGATTGTGCTAGAACTACCATCCTATATATATGTTTGAACTTATAGTGTTTCCATTAATATCAATTAATTTAAAAATTTTTTATCAATGTTAATTAAATTATGGTCAATTTCTTGATTGTTACATCTCAAACAAGTAAAAATTAAGAACGAAAGAAAGGAAACTATGAAAACCAAACAAGTAAATTGGTGCGGCACTTAGCGAGCCGCACCATAGATATAAGAGAAGTTGATTTCACCAATACCGAAAGGGTGTGGAAGGGAAAGTTTGGTTACATACCTTAGTGAAGGTGGGCATTGTCTTATAGTGAAAGAGAGATTAAGTTCAAGATGGGAGGTGGTGCTTGATATAGATGTTATTCTACTTGAGGACAAAACAAAAGCACATGGTTATAGTAGGACCCTAGCCACTCTCTCATAGAACTCCCCTTGGCTTTAGAGAGAGTGTTTTTAGATGCTTTGCTTTTCTTAATTTTGTAGAGGACAAGATGGTCCTTTCAATTTTTGTTCTTTCTCTTGTCCAATACAAACACCTACTCTCCTTTCATCTCTTGTCTCCTTCTACCCTCACTTCTTCCAACACCACTCAACACTTAAAAGAAGCCCAACACTCTCTTCTTAGTCTCACCCATATTGTCATCATCTTCTCCATCATCTTCTCCTCTTTAGTCCCTCTCTTTTGGTTTTTATGTCCTTGATTAGTTCTTTTCTTTTCATTTTCATTTTTTTTTGTATATTAATTCTAGATTTTATATTTAGTAGAAACTAGCTCATTATTTATATATATAACATAACCCCCATGCTATGTACAAACTGGTCTTTGATGTATTTCTTGCAAAAACCTCTCATCTAATCTTTCCATATTATCCTATGTTCCTCATAGCAAGGACAATTGTTTCCAACCCTCTCATTCAATAAATTCAATACCTCATTTTTTTAATCTTTAATTTTTTATTTCCTTTTTTCCCCAACTCAACTTCTCTCTCACTATTTTTGTTTTTCTAGACTTCTCTGTCTCCCTTGTCATCCCTATAAATACTCTAGAAACCATCATGGCTTTCATCATAGTTTCCCTTTCTACTCATCGTTCTATGTTTGCTTCTTAGTTAATTAATTCAACGCACTCTCTTTGCTCATCTTCCACACCCTAATTCTCTTAATTCTCTCCCACTTTTTTCTTTCCAAGTACAATCTCTGTCTCAAAATTTTCGCAAATTCTCTCGTCAACTTTCATTATGCCTTCGAGACTCTCAGATGCTTTTCGAGCACACCCTGTCCATCTTTACCACAAACACCTCGACTTCGCCTCACTCCAAGAATTACCAGACTCCTATGCATGGACTCAACGAGATGAGTACCCTGCTGCAGGAGACTCCTTCGTCGCCGAATCCATTCCGGTTATCGATCTCAATGACCCTAATGCTATTCAACTAACCGGCCATGCATGCAAAAGTTGGGGTGCTTTTCAAATCATTAATCATGGCATCCCAACTAGTCTTCTTCATAATACTGAGTGTACTAGTAGAAGCCTTTTCTCTTTACCTCCCCAACAAAAGCTCAGAGCTGCTCGATCACTGGATGGTGTTGCTGGCTATGGCTTAGCTAGAATTTCTTCATTTTTCTCTAAGCTTATGTGGTCTGAAGGTTTCACTGTCGTTGGATCACCACATGATCATTTTCGCCAACTTTGGCCCCAAGATTACTGCACACACTGGTAATTTAATCACACTTGCTCATGCACGTGTAAAGTTATTCATTTGTTTTCTAGCATTTCATGTTCCGTTGTCACCAGGGAATTGTTAATTTAATTTAATTTTAATTTTTGTGACGATAATGGTAGATTAACTGTGTAAGTACACTCAAAACGCAAAAAACCATTTACTTTCCTTAATGCAAATGGCAAAGATTGCAATGAGAGCAATGGACCCACGCACAAGATTTGGAGTGATAGTATCAAGAAGAAAAAAAAATCCAGTTATTGCTGTCTACTTTGTTTTATATCCATAATAATAGCATCTTTACCATCATATTATACAGTGTTTTGATATTTATTTATTTTTATGTTGTTTCAGTGATGTAATTGAAGAATACGAGAAAGAAATGAAAAAGCTAGCAGGAAGATTGATGTTGTTAATGCTGGGGTCACTGGGCATAACCAAGGAAGACATGAAATGGGCTGGCCCAAAAGGTGATTTCAAAGATGCTTCTTCAGTATTACAATTGAATTACTACCCGGCTTGTCCGGATCCAGATCGGGCTATGGGTCTCGCCGCGCATACTGACTCGACCCTCCTCACTATCCTTTACCAAAACAGCACAAGTGGGTTGCAGGTCCTAAAAGAGGGAACTGGATGGGTTACGGTCCCTCCCATACCGGGTGCGCTTGTGGTAAATGTAGGAGATTTGCTTCACATATTATCCAACGGGTCATACCCGAGTGTGCTCCACCAGGCTGTTGTAAACCGAACCAAGCATAGGTTGTCCATGGCTTATCTGTATGGGCCACCATCGACTATTCAAATTTCACCTATTCCAAAGCTAGTAGGCCCAAATCATCCTCCTCTCTATAGGCCAATTACATGGGGTGAATATCTAGGAAGAAAAGCAAAACATTTCAACAAAGCACTTTCATCCGTTAGAGTTTACGATCCTATAAATGGGTTGGTTGATGTAAACGACCATCATAATAGCGTAAGAGTTGTTTAGAGAAATCAAATTAATGATTAATTCTTTCATTTTTCTTTTTTCAAAATCTTGATTGGTTTGTCATCTTAGTTCCCATGAAAAAGGGCCAAGAGGATATTATTATTGTTATAGAATAACAGTAGGTCGTCATAAAGTCATCTTAGGCATTAAATGCAGACAAATGAACTTCTATCATGTCTTTTGTCTTTGTGTTTGAAATAGATAGAGGGCAAAATACCCATTTGAATTATCACAAAGGACACAAGCAGCATCATTTTTCTGCCCCGGATATGAAGGAAGATCTCAAAATAAAATGACCTATCTCACATCACTAGATAAAAATATTTGATAATATTACAATAATACTGCCAATAATTCCTTTCTAATAGATAACTCAAAATATCGATAATGTTTTTGACAAATAATATGGGGCTATGATTAATTACATTAAATTTAAGCTACACGTATTAGCAATGAGCAAGCTACACGTATTAGCAATGAGCAAGCATACATATATATAAAACGTAAAACTGGCCATTATTAGTCACATTCTTTCACTTTGCAAAGATCAATCAAGATTTATGTATTTGGTATTATTGTAGAGACAATGTTCTGCAACCACGTGCAAGTTGCTTATTGACGCTAGGAAAAGCATCAAGTCGGAGAATTGAGGGCCCTACTTTATCATGGGGACAAGGCAGTTTTTACAGTTTTTTTATTTTGTCTTTTATTCCTGTCTCTATGTATTAATAAATTTTCATATGTAGCTGAAATGAATTACATTGCCCTCAAGACCAATAGATAAAGTGACTTAATAGTTTTTGTGTTTAGTTTTTCAAGTAAATTCGAACTTGGGTGTTTTTTTTTACTATTGATTTACTAACAAAAAGGAAAAGTAGTTAACAGTGAATTTACATATATATTAGAAAATGAATAATTTTTTGAAACATCATACATTTGGCATTGATTCAACGATGCTTAATTGCCCAATCATCCCTCAGTGTGGGCCTCCTGGCAGCAATATGTTACCTAGGGTACGAACCATGGTTGGCGCAACTCCAAGTTTTTAACAATTTAAAACTAAATCATTGACCACATATGAATATGGTAGTATGTATCAAAATAAATAAATAAGTAAATAAACAAACATTTGAATTTAAAAAAAAAAACATATTTGAGTTTGAATGTAAGAAAATGTCTTTTGATGATATAAAACTACATATAATTACAGATTTGTAATCCCTTCTCTTGAAACTAAGGGACGAAACGAAGTTCATGGGGGAGACAATGAAGTAATTTTCAGTATGATCCACTAAATAAAGTTAATGACATTTCGTTATTACAAATATGTATTTATCATAAATCAGAATCAAATCAAAGCTCCTTTGCGCGTGGGATATATCAGAATCAATCTCAAGCTACATCATATAATTAACACACGGGTCTATAGCTTCCCACGATTTCATGAATGAATCCCGATACCGTCTATTTATATCTATGTATGTGATGATGATTTCAGCCTCAACCTTTTTCACATTTCATAATCTCTTTGAACATCAAGTCTCAATTGGATGAAAAGCAAAAGTAATTTTAGAATGGGAATCTTTCTGGTGTCTGATGGTGCTTTTTAGTAAGGCTATTAGGATAATCTAGTCATGCATGCAGTTGCTCTTTCATTTTCAAGGATCAGATACTCCAAACATTACTATTGAATGCCTGTAATAGCATTATTATAATGGATTCCTTTATAAGGTCAATGTCTTTTCAAACGATTAATTACTTTCATACATATAAACCCCGAAAAACAAATCACTTATGCACTGCCAAAATAAGGTTTGACAAATTTATGATCTCTTGACCAATTAGGCTTATTTTTTGTCCAGAAGGGATTAGCAATTATGCAACCCTAAATCTTATTATTGTTGTATTCCCCACCTTCCAGGATCAAATTCAATACTTATCATGCATGATTTTTACATTCTCTATTTCTAAAATTTATATAAATTATTCTAACAGAATTAACCGCAGTCTAAAAATAAAAGATAAAAGAAAGACTAAACGAAAATTTCACTTAACCTTCTTCTTATCAAAGATCGATGGAATTGAAACCCACATTCGAATTTTTGAATACCATTAATTAAGAGAAAATTTTTGATTGAAGTTTTTAAATGATTGATGATCAAGTTCATGAATGCCTCAATATTTCTAATTAAGCATATCTCTGTTATGAATAGATTCAATAAGACAAGTATATAAGGCCAGAAATTCATTGTAGTTTGTTAATGCTGGCTACGAGCTAGCTAAACTGTCGTAGATAACGGGATGTTGAAATAGATTTTCAACAAAGAAAATGAAAGAACTGAAGTTGGCAACTATCAAAGATAAGGTAACGTCGATAAAGTCTTCTTTGTTGGCTGAAGAATGTGCAACACAACCAATTTCTGCCTCAATAAATTAAAGAATATATAAAATTTCAGAATAAAGTTGCTACAAGGACAGCGACAAACTGGAAAAGGTGAGGCTGAAAGCCTTCATTAATTATTTTCAACAGAATCTTGTGCGCTAGATTGAGTAGGGAAATTAAAATGTCATTTTAATGATAAAGATCGCTGATGAGATTAAATTAATTTGTCTTCTGAAAATGTATAACTTAATTATAATCTTTTCGTTGTGACAATTTCGGACATGACTGTCACACGTGAATGTTATCTGATTATATATATATATATGGTTGCAAATAGGTTTATATGGTTCTGTTAAGGAGGAATTTTCATAATTAGACTGAGTTATAGACCATGTCTTATTCAATAATCAATAATTATAGAATCTGCTAAGGGACCCTTCAATCTAAATGAGATTTGGCTAAATCCACAAAGATTCACAGAGAGAAAAAACTTTCAAATACTGTTTCATTGATGATCACGAGACAAGTTGCCAAAACAAATTTCAACTCTATTTTATTGAAACTACAAATTAACCCCACGATTTGATGAAAAAAATCAATCACTCAAATTCTTATCAATCTCCAATCATTCACTCTACATATAAATCAGTCACAATATTCCAATTCAATAGTTCAATCGAAACATCACTCTCCCTCTAATTACTCTTATTGAAATAATAAAAAAAAGTCATCTAATGTAGACATTTCAGCTGAAATCCTCCAAATTGTGGTAGTTACTTGATTATTGGAGAAGATACGACTTGTCCTCAACGAGCCTTTCCCCAATCAAGGAAGCTGTCTTACATCACCGGTTGAGTCAAATGGAAATACACTGATCAACTTGCACTAATCCTAATTAATTAGCTGCTAATTGAAGATGACACAGAGAAAATAATTATAATGAGCAGCAATTATAACAGAAACCATTTCATTTTTCAATATTGAGGAAACACATTTGATTGGAGTAATTTCAAAGTTAAAAGTTTCTAAAACAATAAAACATTCTTTTATTATTTATTTTATTTGTTTGTAAGATTCTATACAAATAAATATTATCTGGATAGCGAGTAGTACAACGCCTCTAAATTACATGCATCTGGTCATTTGAATGATAATCCGGATGAATGCATTATTGCAAAACAACAAAGCAAAGCTGCGGATCTCGATTACAATATGTATAACAATTCTGCATTGTGTCAACCTTAAAACAAGAACTTGTGCGTCACATTTGAAATTTTTGATGGTGCTGAGAGTAAACTGAATAAACCAAACCCCCCTCATCCCCTCTCCGTCCCCCTCTCCCCCTTTGATCGGTTGTCGAATCCGTCAAAAATAAAAATACCAACTCAGTCTTAAAAATAAATTTATAGATAGTGATGAGTGGGATCGTCTCCACAGGGAACGGATGAATTTTAAATCTTTCGAAAACCAGGAAATAAAT
>JAVXUL010124649.1:0-16430 GCA_035590515.1 Trichilia minutiflora | reverse complement strand
ATATCCTAGTTGATCCAACACACCTAAAGAAATCAAATTCTTTCTTAAACTAGGTACATATCTCACATTTTACAACTCCCTCATGACTCCATCATGCATTTTCAATTTAACCGAGCCTATCCCAGCAACCTTACAAGATTCATTGTTTCCTAAGAGTATCATGCCTCCATTACAATAAGAAATTGAATTAAAAGTATTCTTACAGGGGCTCATATGAAAAGAACATTCCGAGTCCATCACCATTCATCATCCAAACTTTCCTTTGATGCAATGAGGAGGTCTACACTTTCATAACCTTCACTGGATATATCATACACCACTGCTGCATCTCCCTTCTGTTTTTGCTTTTCCTTTTTCTTATTTTTTCTTTCTGGGCAGTCTTTAATGAAATGTCCCTCCTTGTGATAAAAGAAACACTTCTTTTTCTTACTCCTAGACTTGGATCTTCCATGCTCTTTCTTGACTTCCTTCTTTTCTAGTCTTCCTCTTACAATGAGTCCTTCTCCTCCTGTTGAACTGTCATGACCATTCTTTCTCTTTTCTTTGGTGTTGAGGGCATTCTTTACATCCCTGAGAGAAACGGTTTCCTTACCAAGAGTCATTGTATCTACAAAATGTTTATAGGAACTTGGTAAAGAGCTTAACAGAATCATTGCCAAGTCTTCATCAGGAAGCTTTGCATCAAGATTTTCAATATCCATAATGATCTTGTTAAACTCATCAAGAAGTTCCTTTAATGAGTTGCCTTCCTCCATAGACAATGTGTATAGTCTCTGTTTGTGATACAAACGATTGTCTATTGACCTGGATATGTATCTTGATTCTAACTTCTCCCATAAACCAGTAGTTGTGTTTACATTCAGAGCTTGAATTTCCCTGAGTACACCATCACTTAGACTCAAGATTATGGCACTATGTTATTTCCTCAAGATTTCTTCTTTATGTTCTTGAGTCCAAGATGCTGGTAATCCATCTTCTCCTCGTAATGCCTGCTCAATGCCTTGATGAACCAGCAATACTCTCATCTTTATCTTTCAGATGTTAAAGTCGTTTTCACCATCAAACTTTTCTAACTCAAGTTTGATTTGAGCCATTCTTTCAAGAAATCCAAGCTCTGATACCACTTGTTGTGATTACTCTCTAAGAACTCAAACAATTGATGAAGAACAACTCAGACAAAACAAAAAATCAGAGAATTAAGAGAGAAGAAACAATTTGCAGAAAACTTAAACACAGAAATGAAAAACACAAAGAAAGATTTTACGTGGTTCAGTTCACTAAGAACCTACATCCACGGATGAACTTTCAGAGCTCGGGCTATTCATTGAATGTCAGAGAAGATTTTTACAAAGAGAATACAATGAAAACTATATGCTCAACCCACCTTTTAAGGCCTCAAAACCCCTGCACTAATCAGCTATTCCTCTACCCAACACCTGAGATCAAGAATCAAGATTCTGTTAATACAGTTTTTTAAGAAATGACCAAAATACCATTGAACTTCAAGGACTCAACACTCAAGGGAATAATAGTCAAAACACATATAACAGAAATAACAAACTTCCTATTCATCGTCTTCTCAACAGCTCTAGCAGCCATCTTCTCTCTTCTATTCTGAGTTGCAGAATCAATTCTTTACAAGTTGCTCTAATCATTCAATGATACACCTTTAAGAAGATTCAGATGTTTAAGAGAGATCTTTGAATCTTATCAATCTAATTTGTTGAAGATCTCACAACCTACGAAGCAGTAGAAAAAACGGAGGAGTGGTAAAATGCAATGAAAGATATGGCAATTCAAAGAAATGAAACTTGGGAGTTGATGGACTTGCCCGATGTTAAAAATGCAATTGGCCTAAAGTGGGTGTTCAAAATAAAGTATCATGCAGATGGTAGTATACAGAAGTATACGGCACTACCGGTGGAAAGGGATACTCACAACAACAAGGTATTAACTTCGAAGAACTGTTGCTCAATTTAAAATGAGAAGGTGTATATTACTCAACCCGAAGGATTCATAGTTGAAGGTAAACAAAAGAAAGTGTACAAGCTACAGAAAGCACTTTAAGGATCGAAGTAGGAATCGATTTGAAAGAAGTGAGAATGAGCCTACATTTACATGAAGAAGCAAGATTTGAGTTTATTGCATTATTTTCTTAGGCTTGAGGTTAAGCAAGTAGAAGATGGAGTGTTTATTTCACAAATATGCAATAGATCTGTTAAAAAAATTTAACATGCTTAATTGTAAGATTGCAATTACACCCATGAATATGGATGAGAAATTGTTACTAGAAGACGGTATAGAGAAAGTCAATTGAAGAAATTTCAAAAGCTTAGCTGGTGGTTTGATTTATTTGGGTCATACTTGGCCAGAGATTTCATTCTCTGCTGGTATGGTTTCAAGATTGATGGTAAAAGAACTAACTGCCTTGAAGTTTTGCAACACTGATGAACAACTAGCAAATATATTCATAAAAGATCTTCCTTGTCATAAGCATGGCTATTTCATATCAGAGTTTAGTGTGTGCAATTTTGAATCAAGAGAGAATGTTGAAGATTGACTCAAGAATTGCCAGCCCAAAGCCTTAGTTGAACTTGGTCTTTGAGATTGCTTTAACTATTTGATTCTTGCTCCTTGATTTTCTTATTTTTAGTTAATAAGATTAGTGCCAATAAAATCTATTGGTAGTTGAGTTTTTCTAGCATTTTCGGTCTAGTTGTAAGCCTATTTACAGGCATTTTAACTTATAGAATAAATATATTAATGAGCTTGGTTATTTTTTCCTTTTTCTCTTTTTACAAAATTATTCTTCTGTTATATTTTGTTCATATTGCTCTGTTACCTTAATTCCGAACACAGTTGATCTACCGCGAGAATGGCAGAATTAGCAATGGAGACTTAAGTGGATTTGAAAAATCAAACAGTGATCTTGGCATTTCTGGTAGAGGTAAGGTGTCAATGAGGAATAGGTTTTGGTCATCGAAAGCTTCTAATTCTAATGGTCAGGTTGGTTGATGACAAAGGCGGACATAGTGGCGGTGGTGGCTAGGGTTAGGGTTTTACTAATTATTTTTTTAGTGAAAAATTGATGGCTGATGTTTGATGAAGAGGGTGTTCAGAAGCTCAAGAAATTTGTGTCTTGACACATAGGTAGTTTTTGATCTCAGTTGATCCCCATTGACTCCAGTAAGATAACAAAAGTGGATAAACATTGTCTAACATGGTTAGTTAGATATGGTAGAGTAGTTATCGATATTAACAACTCGAAACATAAGTGTCAAAAGATATTAATTGCACAAGGACAAAAAACCAAAGAGAATTTTATTAATATAACCTATTTATAGTCGGGGATTAAACACTAGGCTAATTAATTTATGTTGAGGTGTAAAAATATCCAGTGACTTTTGTACACTTAATAAGGAGTAGTTCACGATAAAGAAGTGTTGTGACATTGCCAGAAACTCCCTGGAGAGTATTTTTGGCCGACTTTTAAGGGTCTAGCTTTACTTCTAAAGCCCTGTAAAATAATAACACACTTGGAATAATATCGGGGTTGTTCCCGATGGAGAAACTCTGATGCCTAAGTCAGTGAGAGTATATGGAGAAAAAAGATGAGAAACTAGTGAGGAGTAAGGAGTCGAGCAACAATGGAATGAGAAATTCTTGACATAATGAAAATATTAGTGCAGAGAAAACCTCGCGGAGTTGTAGTTTTTTTTTTGTGGTGAAGGTGTAGCTGCAGAAATCTCAAAGCTTTAATGTTCAAAGAATCAACCAAAAGTCAACTCCTTTATCATCAATTTTGTCTCCTCTTATAATGCCCTTGGGATAGGAGTGATAAGACTTGGCATCGAAGAATAAAAATGAAGTGATATTTTGCATTGGGACAGTGTACTAGTCACTCTTATTTAAGAGATATGATATCTGCAAAAATCAGCTGCTGTCATATCCCTCTGAAATCCGACAGGAGATGGGACAGTATGAGAAGGAAGGATCCCTAAGAAGAATGGTCAAGAATTCTGTGAGGCCGGTGGGCAGGCTCCTTGAGAGTAGGGAGGAAGGATCCCTAAGAAGAATAGTCAAGAATCCTGAGAGGCAGGCGGGCAGGCTCTCAAAGAAAAGGGAGGAATGATCCTTGAAAAGAATGATTAAGAATCCTGAGGAGTGGATAATCAAGATTCAGATAATGGGTGGGCAGATGATACTGTTTCTATGGACTCGAAAAGATAGGTGTGTACTTAAGAAATCTTCATGTGTCATTCATATTTCCTCCTAAATATCAAGTCCTTAGTTTCTGATATGATATTTGAAGCACTTATATCAAAAACTATTTGTTTGACTGGACGGGAATCATAATGATTAGGGAATTTTCCCCAAAGAGGGTAGTTAAGAAATCAGCTCCCCCTGAGCATGTCTCTTGACACGTGGACGGGCCTCTAATGACCTAAACCCCTGGTTGTTTCGATCCCTTCCCCCATCAAATACTGGCAGTCCAGCTGTCATCTCAAGAACAATTAGAATGAGCTATTCCTGCCTCCAGCTCTGAAAATTTTAAATGAACCCAGAGAACCACGTGTCAAAAATATAATAGGGAGGAATCAAATCGTTTCTCGGTCTCTGAAAGACTTTAATTGAGGAAGCCACGTGTCAGACAGTTGATGGTGGAGTATTAAATCGCCCCTCGATCTGCGAAGAGAATTTAAAAGGGGGAAAGCCACGTGTCATATCCCTAGCTATCAAGAATTGAACCATTTCCAATTTCAGGGAACCCACTATAAAAACCCGTTCTTTTCTCTCTCCTTTGTCTTCTTCCTCACAAAAACCTCTCCATTTTTTGCTTTTTCTCTGCAGTATCTGTGTCAAGGACTCCTTTCATTACCTGTGTCTCTCCGATGTTGTTGTCTTCACAAGTTCACAAACACCACCATTTCGGTGTTCCGGTGACCCCCTATTCTCTTTTTGTATTCTCTTTGCTTCTGTTTTGCAGGTGACAAAACCCTGTTATTTTCGTACAGGTTTTCTCTCATCGTGGTTATTTTGTCCATTTTTGCAAGGTTCAGTAAGTGTTTTTGATACTTTTTTCTTTTCTTAAACTTTTCGTGACGGTTGTGAATTTTCTGAGAAAATGGAAAGATGAACAAATATGTGTCCTGACCTTTTCTCGATTTCTTTTCTTCGTGCCTCTCTTACTTTCAGTTTATTTTGTGCTTTCGCAGGTTTTTGGGAGTCTTACATAAGAAATGATCAACAGAAGAGATTCAAAGGATGCTACTCGCTGGGAGAAACAAGATGGGATAAATTATGGCCCCATCAAAGGCAATAAAGAGTCAAACACCAAACAATCATTGGAAAGAAATTATAGTGAGCCTATTGACTTCGAATCTCTATTGTGAAATAATCAAATATATGGAATCATAGAAGGAGAAAGCAAAGATAATCTAAAGAGACTTTTAGACTTTTTGAGTTGCTAAAATCGAGACCCTCTTATAATCTCGACAATCATAGTAAGAGTAGAGGACAAGAACCGGAGGCTAGTTTGGCTGTAATAGATATGAGGGTGTTTCTCAATGAAAAATACATTAAGAACCAGGAGACAGTGACAACTATGAATGAAAGAGAGGTGAAAGATTACATCAAGAGATTAGTCTAAGAGTTAAAAGTAGAAAAATGTATGGTTAGCAAGTAATTCCCAAGCCATAACCTTGCTCAACTTTGTATTCTGATTTTCTTTTTTCAAGAGAAATCCTAAAATTAAGACTTATTCAAAAGTTTAAGATGTCTTAGATGACTTCATATGTTAGAAACACTCCACACATTACATTTGTTTAGAAAATGATACTTAATCAGGATAATTGATTTGCAATGTGTCAGCTTTTCCCTTTAACTATTAAACAACTGGTAAGCAAGTGGTATAAAGGCCTAGCCTTCTAAAGCATCTGCAATTTTGAGCAATTACTTGGGCCTTTGTAAACGAGTTTAAAAGAGTAGTAATAACTACCCAAAACTTAAGATCTTTGTTAATGATGAAGCAGGGACTAAGTGAAAGTTTGAGAAATTTTTTGCAGAGGTTCTACGAGAAAGTGATAGATTTAGGAGTTTTTTACCATCCTTTGGCTCTTAAAGAGTTAAAGAGAGGGTTACGCATCGAAGAGTTTGGTATACCATCCATAAAAAATCTATCGACTCCTACGAGATAGCCTATTATGAATTCTTTAATGAGATTGAGATTGAGGGCCAAATGCTTTCTAAGATTAAAGAAGAAGAGATGGTAGCAATAACTTGAAAGGATGATCCACAGAATTCAAGGACAAAAGAAAAAGTAGATCGTAAAAGAAGTAACAGGAAAGTTCTCAGGTTTGATAGAAAAAAGGATCAAGCCTTGCTAAGATTTAGGCTCAACCAGCATAGAGAAGCAAACATCCCCACTGTATGCAGCAAAAGCCTTTCCAAGAAGAGTAGATGAAGTTCAAGAAAGGACATATACCCTTTTAAGGCCCATTGTTCGAGGTCTTTGAGAACGTAAAGCAATAAGGATTACTTATGCCTTAGTCGTAATGAATGAAATCAAGGCTTTTAAGGTATACTAGGAACAAGCTAGGAATACCACTAACCAGTGAAGAGAATTTGAAGAACTAAGTAAAAATGCTAGTTAGGAATAAGAAATAACTATCTAAATAGCTTTGTAACTGAACTTATCAAAAAAGGTCAAGGACTTGTCTACTATCAACTTGGCTAGAAGGACTCTGACCAACACCAGAGAACTATGTGATATCCAACGACCTTATACTAACCTAAAATTCAAATAATTCAAGGAAGAAATACTCTAAATACTCCCTGTCGCACCCTAGCCCAACACTATTAGCCATGTCATTTGATCTGATGCTAATAAATGTAAATTTTTAAAGAAACAAAAATGTTTTCAAGTTTTAATTCACATCAAGTTTCTTTAAAACTCGATTATTACATCTTTTTATGTTCATTTCTAAATTAATATCATCCTTGTTAAACCATACATTATCATATCAATCATATCGATGTCTTCCATTATAGCCATACTGATCTAGGTTTAAGAGTAACCAAAAAATTTTGGGATAAAGCCCTATTAGGAATACGAGTATATGAAAAAGGTGTAAACTATAATAAATTAATGGTAAGAGGACTATACTGAATGAGGAGGTACTATAATGCATATAACACAAATAGACTTTAGGTGAGGAGAGTAAGAGAAAGATCTTTCGGGGAGACCGACTCAAGTAGAGAAACTAACAATGAAGGATTAAAGAAATTGGACCAATTTCTATGTCATATAAATGAGCCTTTTAAACCTATCACCATGTAGGTTGGAAAAAAAATGTGGGTATTATAAGCACTAAGCTTTGTAAATAATTTCTTTAGAAATGTATGAAACTTTTATTTTTAGTATAAATGAAAGTGTGACTTTTGTGTATAATCATGTTTTAATGTATATTACTTTTTGATGATAATAATAATTGGATGATCTTCGAACCTTAAAAAGTTGGGTGCATAATAAAAATTTTTAAAATTTTATAATTTTGCATTGACATGGTTGCCCATTCTTGGATAGGATCATTATGGCATCACATGATAGTAGTCAAGGAGATAGGCACTTTGGCCTAAAGTTTAGAGATAATACCCCTTATGTAAAGGATTGGTTAAAGGAGACTAAAAGGGTGTTAGATAAGATGGAATACAACTTAATATAAGACGAAATATGGTGCATCTTTATATAAGAAGAATGCTTTGAAATGGTAGGAGATTGTATTGGACAGCTAAATTAGACCCCTGATGATGGATTAAGAGGAATTTGTTCGGGTCTTTTTCAACAAGTACTTGCCTACTAATTATTGAGATAAAAAGAAGATGGAGTTATATAACCTAATGCAAGGTGATAATATGAATGTGGTAGAGTATGAAGTTCAGTTTACTAGGTTGTCTAAGTACGCATTAGAGGCTATTGCAGAAGAAAGTGAAAGGTCCAAAAGATTTAAAAATGGTCTCCAAATAAAGATAAGGGAAAAGCTTACTGCTTTTAGAACTAATGATTACATTATCCTACTAGCAGCAACATTTGAGACAAAAGAACTGATGATAGAAAAGAGAGATGAGGAAATAATTAAGAAGAGGCCATAGTCATATTAGATAGGAGGACATGGTAGACCACCAAAAAGAGCTGGAGTTCTAGCATATGGTAGATCAAGTTTTCATAGAGGTACATGATTTTCTAGTACCAAGCCTGGTGGTCAATTTTCTGGTCATAGCATCCAAAATAGAGACAGTTGATCTAAAGTTAGATATTCATAATCCAACAATAGAGAAGATCATAGTACACCTACTACACTTTAGATACTCAAGTGTATTAATATTGGCAGAGCTTATTAAGGCCAGTGTTAGGGACTAAGAGCTAGAAGAAGTAATATAGTGTGTTATTATTGTGGACAGTGTGGATATATCAGACAAGATTGTATGAGTTGAGGTAATGCTTGAGACATTTCACAAATTTATATACAAAGTTCAATAGGCAGAGTGGGTGATGTTAGGGGATATAGTAAAGGTAGAGGTAGAGGTAAAGGAAGAGGTAGCACCAATCAAGTTGATAAAGGAGGATAGAGGGAGCAGTTACAGTCATAAGCTCGAGAGTATACCATCACTAGATCGAAAGTAGTAGTAACTTTAGAAGTGATTACAAGTATTACTACCATTAATGAAGTCAATACATTCATATTGATAGATCTAGGTTTCATGCATTCATACTTATTATCGGATTTTACATCTCGGACACCTTGTATGCTTGAACCCTTAGGGTATGATTTATGTGTGACACTGCCTACAAGAAGTAGTATGGTTGTGAATATAGTATACAGAGGTTATCTAGTAGTTATTAATGGAGTCGAGTTACCTATTGATCTGATTTTAATGCCTTTAAATGAATTTGATATTATAATAGATGTGGATTTGCTTATGTTGCATAAGGCAATCAGAGATTGATATACTGGGGAGGTAGTGATTCAATCATCGATAGACTTAGAGTTATTTTTATTAAAGAGTGTGAGATTGTACCTACCTGTCTGATTTTCAATAGCTAGGGCATTCTATTTGATTAGAGATGAGAGTAATGCTTATTTAATACATGCGGTAGATACTAGATCACCAACTTTAGCACTAGAAGATATACTAATAGTTAAAGAGTTTTTAGATGTATTTTCAAATTACCTACCAGGGTTGCCACCAGTGAAAGAAGTAGAGCACCCTATAGAGCTGTTGCCAGGGTCAGCACTTATTTCTATCTAGCCTTACTGAATAACTCTAATAGAGTTGTTAGAAAAAGGGATTTATCTAGCCTAGTACTTCACCATAGAGTGTTCCAATGTTGTTTGTTAAAAATAAAGATAGTAGTTTAAGGATGTGCATCGATTACAAACAATTGAATAAGGTGACAGCAAAGAACAAGTACCTATTATCGAGGATTGATGATTTGTTTGATTAATTATAGGGGTACAATTGTGTTATTCAAGATTGATCGGCGGTTTGAGTATTATTAATTATAGATTATAGAGAGAGACATTCTAAAAACAATTTCCATACTAGATATAAGCACTATAAGTTTGTGGTGTTGCTATTTAGGTTGGCTAATGCCCCTGCAGTATTTATGGGATTGATGAATAAAGTGTTTCAGCAAAATGGGGACAAATTTATTGTAGTGTTCATGGATGATATATTGATTTATTTGAGAAGTAAAGAGGAATATACTAGACATTTGGGGATTATACTAATGATACTAAGAGAAAAATAATGTATGCCAAATTTAGTAAATGTGAATTTTGGTTGGATGAAGTTGTATTTTGGTGTATTTTCTTTATCTAGAGAGGGTTTTAAGATGACTCCTAGTAAGGTGAAAGCTATAGTCGAGTGGAAAAAGTCAAATAACGTTTAGGAGGTATGTAGTTTCTTTTTGAGTTAGTTAGATACTATCAAATATTTGTAGATAGATTCTCTATGATTACAGGGCTTATGATGAAATTGCTCAGGAAAAATAATAAATTTGAATGGACAAAGTAGTGTCAGATGAGTTTCGATGAATTGAAGAAGAGATTTACTACCACTTCAATATTAATATTACCAGTGTTAGGAGGTGGGTTTGTGATTTATAGTGATTCCTCCAAATAAGGTTTGGGGTGTGTTTTGATGTAACATAGTAAAGTGATTGCTTATTATCTTTAAATAGCTCATATCACATGAGTTAAACTATCTAACTTATGATTTGAAACTAGTATTAGTGGTGTTTGCAATAAAAATTTGGAGACATTATTTGTATAGTAAGACATGTTAGATTTTTATAGATTATAAAAGTTTGATGTATTTAATGAGTCAAAAAGAATTGAATATGAGCCAGAGGAGATAGATTGAGTTACTGAAAGACTACGAAGTACTATTGATTATCATTCTAGGAAAGATAATGTTGTAGTTGATACACTGAGTAGGAAAGCTTCAGGTGGCATGGCTAGTATAGTGACTTATACATTGTCATTGTTGGTAGATTTAAGGAAGATGGATGTCAAATTAGCAGTAGAGAAGGTGGATTCTTTGATGGCTACTATTCGATTAAGACCCACATCGGAGGATAAGATTAAAGCAGTACATAACCAAGATCTTTACTTGTGAAGAGTGCGAAAGAAGGTTTAGAAAGTTCAAAGGTTAGATTATTCCATTAAAGACGATAAGAAATTGGTTCTTGGTAATCTGGTTTGTGTACCTAACATAAAGGAGCTCATATTAGAGATTATATGAGAAGCTTATAGTGCACCTTATGCTATATATCCCGATAACACTAAGATATATTGTAATTTGAAATTTCATTTTTGCTGGCCTAAAATGAAGAAATATGTAGCAGAGTATGTATCATGATGTTTAATTTATCAACAAGTGAAGGTTGAATACCATCATGATGTTTAACTTATCAACAAGTGAAGGTTGAATACTAAACACCAGTAAAAATGTCACATGCCTTACCTATTCCAAAGTGGAAGTGGAAAAAAGTCACCACAGATTTCATTTTGGGGATGCTATAAATACAATGACGGCATGACTCTATTTGGATAATAGTTGACAGATTGACAAAATTTGCTCATTTTTTGTCTGTTCAGTAGAATGATACACTGGATAAGTTGGATAGATTATATATGACTGATATAGTTAGATTGCATAGAATACTTATCTCAATAGTATTAGATAAAGATTCGAGATTCACATCTTATTTCTGGGGTAGTTTGCAGACTGCTTTAGGTACTAAGTTAAATTTTAATAAAGCTTTTCATCCTCAAATAAATGAACAAACAAAGCAAACTATTTAGATATTAGAAGACATGTTGAGAGTATGTGCATTGAATTTTCAGAGTAGTTGGGATGATCATTTATCCTTGATTGAGTTTACTTATAATAATAACTATCACTTTAGTATTAGAGTGGCTACATTTGAGGCGTTATATAGGAGAAAATGTAAAAGCCTAATAAATTAGGAAGAAGAAGGGATGAGGCAAATTGAGAGACCTGAACTGGTATAAGATACTATAGAAAAGATCAAGATAGCAAAAAGATGCATGAATGTGGCACAAGACCGACAAAAAAATTATATGGATCAACATAAAAGAGAAATGGAATATGAGGTTGAAAATCGAGTCTTCTTGAAAGTTTCTCCTTAAAAAGGCATAATTCGGCTCAGGAAGAAAGGAAAATTAAGTTCGACATACATTAGACCATTTGAAATCATAGAAAGAGTTGGTCCATTAGTATAACGATTAGACTTAACTATAGAATTGTCCAAGATTCACAATGTTTTCTATGTATCTATGCTCTGGAGGTATATATCCGACCCTAGTCACATCTTATCTGAACCAAAACTTGAAATCGCAAAAGATTTAACATACCATAAGGATCCAGTAGAGATTTTAGATTCAGATGTTAGACAATTAAGAAACCATATTATGTCAATAGTAAAAGTGAGGTAGAGCCATCATTCAACTCAATAAGTAACCTGAGAAGTTGAAGAAAGTATGAGGATGCAATACCCCTACTTATTTAGAGAGTCAGGTTAGTGAAATTTCGAGGATGAAATTTTCTTAAGGAGGATGGAACTGTAGCACCCATTTTTTTTTTAAAACCTAAAATCTAATTTAGGTGCATACGCATGATATTACATAATTCATCCTATATGCAAAGCATCACAATTGAGATGTTGAAAATTTTAAATTTTACAATTTTATATTATTTCTTTTATTGAAATACACTAGGTCTAAAATTGAATTTGATTTGAATTATGTTGGATTAATATTTTGGGCTTGTAAAAAAAAAAAGAAAATAAATTGGATTAAAAATTAAGCTTAAATGGGTTTTAGGTTGTAAGTTAAAGTTTAAGCCCAAAACTTTGTAAAACCCAATGGTTATTTAAGCCTATGAACCATTTCTTAGGCTCAAGAATAAATATTAAGCCCATAAATTTTATTTAAGCCTAAATGAAAATTTTAAACCTATTTATTTTCTTTAAATCCTATCCATCCATTTATGCTTGAATCCTAACCATCCATTTGTCTAAAATTTTGGTGCCTTTCTGACCATATATTTAGATTAGTATGTAGCTTAATGTTGGCCTAGTAAAGTGAAAAATAAATGGCATAATCTTGACCTTTGGTTTTGTTAGAGTTAATCTTAGCCATTTATTGATTTTTAAAATTTATAAGAAAATAGAAAAAAATGAGATTTTCCAAATGAAAACAAACAAAACTATGGAAATTGAGGAAGAGAGGGGATAGAAAGGGGAAGGAAAGAAGGAAAGAGAGAGAGAGAGAAGGCAAAGGAAGAAAAAGAGAAGGAAAGAAAGATAGGTGAAAAAAAATTGGCAGGAAAAGGAACCGGAAGATAGAGTGGATTGAAAAATCTAAAAAATTATAAGAAGTGGATTACATAAAATTGGGTAAGTAAATAAACAATCAATGAACCTTAATTGTGCATAGTTAATGTGTTATTTATATTTATATTATATGTATGTTGTGCAAATGTGTTAAAGTGATAAATGGCTATAATATATTGTTGATTACTATTGTTATAAGGTCATCATTAGGCCGAGTGAAGAATACTCACTAATATGTGATTATTGAAATGTTCATTGATTGTGACATCTAAGATGTTTATATATGTAGAGATTGGATGATATCTGCTTGAAATGGATTTTCATGATTAATTAAATATTATGATGAGAATATATAAAACTTATATTGTTTATATATAATTGTATAGGTTATCTAGTGTCATGTTATTAGTTAGATAAGAGTAATCACCTATTAAGGGATGGGTCTAAATAGTCTGTGATATGATTTGAGTATAGTTGTATTTTGGTTGATGCATTATCTCGGGATATGAAAAGATGCACTAGGTAAGAGAAAAATCTCAACAATTATAACAAACTGGGCACACAGAAATAAAATAAATAAATAAATTGATGCTGATGGTTGATGTTCGTTTATTGACTTGGTTGATATGAAGTATTGTGAACTTATATATATTAATGGATGTGACAATTCTTGTAGAATGATTGTTGCATATTTGATGGTTGATAGTTAAAAATAATACATGTGTTGTGTGTTTATCTTGTTATTTCTAATTGAGTAAAAACTAAAGTCAGGAGTATATAACGACATTATACCTACATTGTTTGATTGATTGGTATATTTCATTGTTTATTTGCTTATTGAATAGGTAGCTCACCCTATGCTATTTATTTTCAAGTGAATGAGGTAATCCGAATAGACTTTTGTACCATCGATTTTGTTGTCGATATCCCATACTAAAGTAGGTCAGAGTGCAACAAGTCATAAGTCTCTCTCCTAGTTGGCATATGATAATGTATACGATGTTTGGGATGCATTGCATTAGTAATTATGTAAAATATTTTGTAATGTATTATATAATGCTAAGATGTATTATACTTGAGATTTTGCAAAATAGTCATGTAATGTATTATGCCCTAACTTTGTATTGATTGTAAAGGATATGCTATATTTAGTATATTAGTTGTATATCTTTAGTGCAAGAAGAAACAAATTAATATACTTTTTAATGTGTTTGTACGATTATTTGTGGGAGTAGAGTGTTATAATTGGCCTACAAAATTCTCTGTCAAGATTATTACTAGCCTATCCTCCATAAGAATGCCACTCAATTTGCTCGCAAGTGTCACATATGTCAAGTACATAAAGATGTGCCCAGAAAACTCCTAGAGAAACTTATCACCCTATTAAGCCCTTGGCCATTTTCATAATAGGATTAGATCTCATGGGACTATAGCTCTAGCTCAAGAGAAATATGCGATAGTAACAATGTACTACTTTACCAAAAGCGTAGAGGCAAAGCTCCTATCAGAAATTTCCAAGAAGCATGCCACTTCCTTTATCAAATGCAACATCATATAGAGACATGAGATAGCCAATATGTTAGTAGTAGATCATGAGAAGCAGTTCAAAAATTGAAGTTTTAACAAATTATTTCAGAACTAGAACATCGACCTGAAGTTCGTCTCTCCTACACATCCCAAAGCAAATGGATAGGTCGAAACTACTAATAAGACTATTAAGAAACTGCTCAAGAAAATGTTAGGGCATTGCAAAGAGGCATAGGCAAATGAATTACCAAAATTACTGTAGGCATACAAGACATCCTCTAAAACCACTAAAGGGAAAATCCCTTATTTATTAGCCTACGACGATGAGGCGGTTTTTCCAGTAGAGATAGACACACCAACTTTTCACACCTACCATTTTAAGGAGGTAGAGAATGAGAAGATCATATACCTAAACTTAGATTTACTTGAGGAGAAGAGAAACCAAGTTTCGGTTAGGATAGTTGCATACTAGTAGAAGGTAACGAAGTATTATAATAAAAAGGTTAGATCTCGTGCTTTTAGAGAAGGAGGCCTACTCTTAAGGAGAGTCACTATAAACACCAGGAACCCTATGGATAGGATGCTTGATACTAGCTAGAAAGGCCCATACCAAGCAATCAAGTATTGAGATGAAGGATTTACAAGTTGTGGAATTCTAACAGTACAAAAGTAAAAAAAGCCATGGAATGTGCATTTGCTAAAGATGTATTACCTCTAAACAAAAAATTGTAGGTTTTGTATTTCTTTTAGCTTATGAATTAGAACATTAAACTTTCATGAACAAATATATAAAACTATTAAAGGATCTTCTTTATTATTGAATGGATGATTCTATAAGAAGATTCTAACACTTACAAAACCAATTGGAAGCCCTAGCTGCCGTGTCAGGGAATCAAGTGTCTTTTGGGTGTAAACTGAGAAATGATGTGCAATCGAATCCTAGTCAGTACCTCTACCCCCATAATATATTAACAACGGACCCAAAATGAGATCATCATCAAAAATGAAGACAACACTATAGGGTTCTCAATTGTTCAAGGTTCACCAATATTTTTTTACCATGAGTTTATACGAAAGTGTGTGTGTGTGTATATATACTGTTACTTTATTTATTACGCAATTTTTAATCAACAAATTCTCTGCAAATATTCTTTTAGTAAAATTGTTATCTATATTTTCAAGTTATATAGATTAAACATGTATCAAAAAATGCAATGCTGATATAATGTTGGCCAAAATGTTTCCTCTCACCTTTCTCTTTCTGCTGCGTCATCTCAGCTTCCGAGTTTTCAATTTTTTTTAATTTTCTTTTTAAATATTGTGAATATATAGTCAAATAGAAAAAGTGATACGATAAAATTATGGAATTTCAGGGGTCATGTTACAATACAAATTATCCATGGTATGTATCACCAAGTTTTTTGTTGCATGTAATAACCTTTGTGTTACACTTTCGAACTGTTGCTTTACAAGTTTTGTTGCATGACACAAATTAGAATTGTATCTGAAAGTTGTTACATACACCTAATTGTAATGCAAGAGTTGAAAAGTATAATACAAAATTTGTTATACGCAACAAAATACTTGTTACATTTATACCGTACATAATTTGCGTTATAGCCTTACTCGGAATTTTAATACTGCTAGAAGTCCATTATTGTTTTATTAACATTTATTAAAATCATTAACAAAAGTAGCTGCTACAATAATATGTAATCATCCATATAGTTTATAAATATTAACTAATGAAGTATTAATTAACTAATATGCTCTACTTGTATAGGAAATTCTTGAACCAAATAGCTGATTCTTTGGGATATCTTTTCAAGCCATTCTGATAGTCAATGAAATTGATGCCAAACCTAACAGTGTAGCCAGAATACCATTCAAAGTTGTCCAAAAGTGACCATGCAAAATAACCAGGGGCGGAGCCAGGATTATAAATTGAGGGGGGCCAAAATAAAATTGAGGGGGGCCAAAA
>JAVXUL010124639.1:0-16431 GCA_035590515.1 Trichilia minutiflora | reverse complement strand
TACAAACAAAGTACATTTTATATCAAAAACTAGAAATATGCATAAATGGAGAGAGTTAATCATACTTTAAGTGTAAACTGATAAATTTAACCCTTAATACACATACACTTTTATGTACTCATCACTTGGCCTTACTCTTAAAGTCTAATCTATTTAATACAATTTTAACCAACATCTTTAGCCTAACTTTATTAAATAGATCTAGCAAAATCCTAATCAATATAAAGTTTCCATGAGTTAAGATAAATTAATCTTATGAATTTATACTTTCATTTAATGTACGACTCAATAGGTTCTCGTAATATTGGTAGTGATATCAAAATCTAATTTAATATCATAAATCATAAGTGGTGTCTAGTAACACATTAAGACCATCCAAGTAATGAGAATGTGAATGGTTTGACATCATATTTTATTCCATTACTAATGTTATCATGTAGTTTTAATCTCTTTGTCCTTGACATTTTGATTGAACACAAGGCATGGATTATGTCATCTCCATAAAGTTCAATCTTTATAATTCTTCGATATCCTGAGTATAATTATTTAATAAAATAAATCAATATCATATGTTGATGCATTTAAGCATGACCATGTATTTTAATAATCATACTCAATCAAAGGGGCTTAAAGATATCACTTTCATTATATAAAAGGGATAAATTCTATTTTGATCAAATATATCCCTCTTCACGATTTATGATATATCCATCTATCTTTTTTATAGTCTATCCTATTACGAATGACGTTTGAAAATATCAAAATATATCATTCACTATATTGGAATTCATGTTGATCTTAAGTCAAAGGATCATATGCACCATTGCCACTATAAGAATCACTTAGATACTTTATAATAATCCATATAGCATTCTCATGGTGGGTCAATTTAGTTCATTAGTTCACTAACTTGTACCCATATGTTAACTTTATATCTCATATCATGACACTTCTCATATCATTATTAATCACTTTACATAATAGTCTTAATGTATTATTATTGTCCTATCCATAATAATATTTGACTTGGAACATTTTAAGAATAGTATTTAACTAATTGAATTCACCATTCCTAAATGTCTAACTTAACCATCGAATTTTAGGGCATACACTAAGATACATTACACCTACAACAGTCTAATGAGGCCCTGAGTATCGATACTTTAGAAAAAAGATATTGATACTTTAAAACACAAGGTAGATTGTAACAAGCTATTTTAGGATAAAAGTATCGATACTTAGAGACATTGGTGGATGTTATAGCATGATTTTTCAGTGATATTTTAGCCATTTTAAGGCTATCTATATATAGGCAATAGGCCCTCATCTTCTTAATTCTTTTCTTTCTTCTACATGTAACTTTTCTCTCTATTTTCATATTTATAATAATTTCTCACTCAAATCTCTATCAATCATTCTTGTTTTTCATGAAATCACATCAAGAATTAACACCATAGCTTTAAAAGACCATTTGATCAGAGTATTGATAGTAAAATACCATTTGATCAGAGTATTGATAGTCGATTCAAGAGAAATCAAGAGAAAATAACTGTAGAAAATAGTAGCCAAGAAGTAAAATCAAGTAAAGAGGGCTCAAAAGCCATCTCCAAGCTTAGGTAAGTACACCCTTCAATTTATTTATTTGATTTGAACTATTTTTAAGCATGAATTAGAAAAATAATAATTAGGGCCTACCATTCTCAAAAACCTAAAATTTAAGCATAGTCTAATTTATAAATTAGATTGATAAATTTGGATATTTAAGTATAATGTTAGAAATAATTCATTGAA
This sequence comes from Trichilia minutiflora, assembly GCA_035590515.1. Taxonomy (NCBI): domain Eukaryota; kingdom Viridiplantae; phylum Streptophyta; class Magnoliopsida; order Sapindales; family Meliaceae; genus Trichilia; species Trichilia minutiflora. Next base: position 14,640 of record JAVXUL010124639.1, on the reverse strand, counting down.
AAGTGTGAATATAGGTAGCTAGATGGTCAACTATATATATAGAGAGAGAAAGAGTGAATAATTTCCTAATAGATAGGCAAGAAAGATTATTACGATAGATACAATTATAATATTGTATATTACGCATTTTTTAACATGAGTATATTATGTAAAAAGGTTGTTAAACCTTATATTTATATGTATGTATGATATAGGTACAAGAGTTTTGATTAGAGAACCTTTGAAAAAAAGAGGATATCAAGAGAGTGGTTTCTCATCTTAGAATAGTAAGTGAATACTTTCTTATTCTCTTTCCTCCCTTGAATGTTATTTAAAAATACTTGCACCTTTTTATATGCTTTAAAGCAATATTATATATATATATATATATATATATATATTCTTGCGAGAATTGTTCGTGGATTCTCCTCACGGTCAATATGGAATGACTTAACTGGTGAGGTGTGAGTGCGATGAGGCTGTTGTCAAACGGTGACTTTTTCATCGGAGGATGGCTGAAAATATAGTTATTTCTGGCAAGACTTCACCTCCTAAGCCTATAAAATGATAACATCTATGGAGTGATGCCGGGAGGGGTTTCTGACAGGGAAATTTTGATGCCTAAGTAAAAAAAATAATGAAGGAAGGAAGTATTATTTTTGACAAACAAGGAAGAAAGAAATCAAAAATGGCAAATAGAGGAACTAACACAGAGTTTACCCAAATATTTTTGAAGGAGAAAAGAGTGTTTGTCCCTAAATCTTTATAAGTCCGAAAACTCAGAATGCCAAAGAGTGTTTGAAAGTGTCAAAAGTCCTCCAAAAAGTCCCCTTCCTTCATTGAAAATGTTGCTTTATATAGTGCCCCCTGATGGTGACTAGACATTGAAAATAGGAATGATGAGATGTCTGTCATGGGATAGAGTGTAGCTGTATTTCATTAATACTACTGACATATCTGAAGGTGACAGGCCTGACGTCATCCCATCACCTGAAGATGGTTAGAGGATAGGACAAGGGCATTTATGATGGGCGGATACCTCAATAGTAAGCCTACTATCAGCACTCATTCCTATTTTTTTAAATGGGGGCACATGTCCATAGGTACCCAGGTCAAGGATCGCCTACAAGCTAGACATGAAGTCCTTGACTAGAGTGATTGTTTAAATTTGCCTCGATTGACTGGCCCCATAGGAGGCTGACCTGGTTCTTGGGTGAAGAATGTCTAAAGGCCCCAACTGTCAACCAGAGACCTGAGGTGGTGAAATTCCTAGGACGGTGGAATATTTAAGGCAAAGAATATCTGAGACGATGACACTCCTGGGGCGATGGAATACCTGGGATGAAGGATGCCTGAGGCGGTAACATTCCTGAGATGCAGGCTTCCTAGGATGGCCACCTGTTACGTGCCCTACTGACGAGATTTTCACGTGTCAGTTTTGTATTTTTTCCCAAATATTCAGTCCTCCAGTTTTTGGTGTAAAACTTGTAAAATTCACACAAAAAAATCATGGCTGAGACGATCTATCCCAGGGGAGATTGCTAGCTCAAGTGATCTAGGTTTATTGATGGGGTAGTCAATCACTGAGGCAGCTGGTGTGGTGTAGACACTATCTGGTCACTGGGATCTTTCTCCTTTCTTCTAATGAAGCCGTTAACCTCTTAAGAACGTTTTCTCCCTAGGCTTCTACTCCGTCTTTATTAACTATAGCATATCAAAAGTCATGTCATATGCCTATCAACAGTTGTCAATAGTTATCTCTGAGCTGATGACTCCTCGTGCTCTAGGAAGATTTTAAATGTTGGGCTGAGAGTGCACCACATGTCAAAATCCTGTTGAGAAGACATGACTATTCCTAGAGCAGGGGGCATTTATGGATTGAGACACATGGCTATCCCCTGGCTGTTTAGATCAACGACAAAGATTAGCCATTTCCTACTATAAATACACCCCCCTTCACCTGTCATTTTCACACATCTGAATCTCTCCTGCCTTTATTTTCTACTTTCGGAGCTCTTTAGTTTCACTTCTACCTTCCTTTTTTTGTGTTTTTCCTGTTCTTGGTTTGTTTTTGTGTTTTTTGTTGCAGGTATTAGTGAAGTTTCATAGAAGATGGCCCATAAAGGAGACTTGAAGAGAATTGCTCGTTGGACTGAATCCACACATGCTGTTACCCCCACCCAGGAGAGAGGGGAGGACGAGAGGAATACCTCAAGACAAGCCCAGGCTAGGTGACCAAACAAGGTAGACTAGTTCCCCTCCACCATTACTGAGGCGGATATACAAACCTACCATCAAATTTATGGTATTCCTAGGAATGTGAGACTTAGGGTTCCTAGGACTAAGAAAATCCCTAGTGCTTTGGGGTCAGGAGAAGTGGCCTTCAACGAGGTGCACCTGCTGCTGAGGTCAGGTTTCCCCTCCAACGCTATTTTGCTAGGATTTTCTAGGCCTTCAAAATCCCCCCTATCAACTGATCCTGAACAACTGGAGGGTTTTGGGGGGGCCTTTTCGTGCTGAAAGCTAAGGCAAGATCTCCTACCCCCACCTCGGATGAGGTGTTGTATTTTTATACCCTCAAGAAAAATATCATCTAATACCCGGGGTGGTATTATCTGCAAATTCGTTCTGAGTACCAATCGAAGATCAAGGGGACTTCTTCCTACAACAAATACTGGAAGGACCGTTGGTTTGTGATTAGCGAAGACTGGGTCGAGTCCCCCTAGGGCACCATCCCCACTTCCTTCCAAGAACCAGGTACAACACTTTATATTTAAAAATATTTTATCTTTGACTATTTTTACTGACCTCTTCTGGTACAAATATTGGACGAGAGCAATCGGATATTCCGACGAGCGTGGCCAATAATATTGAGTCCCTGACCCTGATGGACATTAGAGGTCTTCTAAGTCCGAACTCCTAAGTGAGGTTTGGGCTGATATCTGAGGCCGTGCCCAGGAGTGAATTGACGAAAGCTAGGACTCACTTGAATAAAGGTAAAATATCTAGAATAGCTTCCAAATTCAAACTCGGGTTGATCACACGAATATCTACAATAGTTAAACCAACTAATCCACAGCCAAAGACCTTGGGAGAAAAAGGAAAGGGGCCTATGAAAGGGGATCACACGAAGACCCTTGAGAAGGGAAGTAAAAATATGGAGCGTCCTAAGGAGAAAGGCATCTCCTTCAAGGAGCCATCTAGGGAGGAAACAAAGAAGTGCCCCCCTAAGGATGACTCAGCCTTGATGAATGACAAGGGGAAGAGGCCCTTAGATGAGGGTCTGTCTGAGGCGAGAAAAAAGTTGAAAGTGACCATCCCGCCTCATCCAATTGACCATCAGTTAGGGAAGGTCCCAATCTGTGAGGAAGACACAACAGCCACCCAGAGGTCGGGACAGAGAACAACTGGTCCCATAGGTCAGGACCAAAAAAAAACCCTGACCCTAAGAATACTGTTGGTAGCTCAGGGATCGGTGGGGGCCAAGATCAGAGGTAGGAAGACCTGCCCTTCTTTGAGATTGAAGACACTTTTTAGGCTATTAGAGAAAATACTAGGAACCTGAACGGGGTTTCATAGAGGATCTCCCAGAAGAGAAAAGGGAGAATTTTAGATACCTCCTCCTCCTAGCTAATTCTGCTTGGGAGGTAATTTCCCTAAAGAGGGGAGGAGACATGGCCAGTGTGAGCCCGGAGAAAGCCCTCAATTGGCTTAGTGTATTCTTTTATCGGGTGAGTTATTTTCTTCCTTTGCTCATTCTTGTTAAAATACTTAGATAATTTTACTCTTATTCTTGAAAATATTAACACTTTTTTTTTTTGGGTGTGTGTGTGCAGGTCACATACATGTTGGATCTCTTTATTGATGACTATCAAAATGCCCTGGCCATTAGAAAGCAAGCCTTCGATATAGTCAAAAAATTGGAAAAGAAGGCCCAATAGTTGATAGCCACTAGTCAGGAGAAAGCTGAAAAAGAGATGGAAGAGTTGTCCATAAGAATCTCTCCCTTGGAGGGGCAAAGGTCCCAGTTGCTCAGGGAGAAGTCCCAATGGACTGAGGAGGAGAAAACCTAGCAGGAAAAGTTATCGACTGCAGAGGCACGAGTCCAGACTTTGGAGATTGATAACGCCAAATTTGCTCATGCTAGGAGGACCATTACTGGCCAGCTCGACAAATTGAGAAAACAGCACCACACGCTGTCGAACAATTATTCCTTGGCCATAGAGAAGCTTGTGAAGTCTGAAGGCAAAAGAAATTTCTTAATATAAGAGCTCCAGACCTTGGAAGCTGAGTTCAAGAAAGCACAGAAGTCCCTGGAAGAGAAAACAAAGGAATTATAGGGGGTGCTAGTTCAGTTAGAGACCCGATATAATAAAGGCATAAATGAGGGAGTGGATCTGACTGACCAGCTCTTTTTCTAGGAATACCCCAGCTTAGATCTTCGGTGGCTATTTGACCAGCTGAGATGAGATATTCCAGGGACTTCTGGGACCCAAGGTGAGCTTCCCGAGACTCCTAATCGAGAAGTCGATCTGGTCGATGAAGAAGAAGAAGAAAGGCCTAGGGATACAGAGCAGCCTAATAACTTGATTGGGGAGGAAATAACCGAGACAACCAAAACGCAGCCTCTCAGGAAAATGCCTTCTCCTCTTAGGAAGAGATCACTAAGGAGAACCCGAATCACTCAGCCAAAGAAGACGCTCCTGCCTCAAAGAAGACAGATGGAGATGTCCCTAACGCACCCCGAGTCGAAGACCAGGTGGTGGAGGTGTCTGAATGATGAAGAGGGATTATCCAATATAATTTATAGGACTTAGAAAAATCTTTTGTAAACTTTTTGTAAACTCCTGACCCCGTTATGATTCTTTTTGTATGTATAATGAACATATGTACACTATCTTTTCTTTGATCAATAAAAGATATACATTTATTCTCTATACTTTGCAGGTTTTCTTTTCTTCCAACTATTTTATTCATTTTCAAATGAATTTTCATTTTTGGCTTGCAAAATGAATCAATTGAATGAATTCACTTAACCTTCATACGTGAAGGGTTAGGAATCCTTTAGGGTCAGGCATCCTCTTAAAGGAGTCTTTACACCAGTCTTCTTTCGAGGCTTCGAGAGTAGACTGACTTTAATTAGGACCTTCAAAGATCTTTAAGACTGAGCCGAATTTGACCAGGGTTTATCACGCCTTACTCGACCAGGTCTTATTCATTAGGAATACCCGATGCGACCAATGACTTACGGTACCTAAGACGAATCAATATTTTAAATTACTAAGTGTTAAGGGATTTTAAGTCTTTCAACAAACCTTAAACTTAGAGGTACCTGACCCGGCCAGGGTTTATCATGTTTTAACAAGAATCAAGTCTTAGACATGAAAGATACTGGAGACAGGCTTAAGGGCATACGACACCTAAGATAGGTAGGATTTTAAAAATTACTAAGTGTTAAGAGATTTTAGGGTTTATAGCCAACCTTAACCTTAGATTTATCTGATCCGACCAGGGTTTACCATGCTTTACCACGAATCAGGTCTTAGACATAAAGGATGCTTGAGATGGGCTTAAGGGCTTATGGCACCTAGGGTGAATAGGATTTTAAAAATTATTAAGTGTTAAGGGATTTTAAGGCTTATAGCCAACCTTAACCTTAGATTTACCTGACCTGGCGAGGGTTTATCACACCTTAATACGAATCAAGTTTTAGACGCAAAGGATGCCTGAGACGGGCTTAAGAGCTTACGACACCTAGGGCGGATAAGATTTTAAAAATTACTAAGTGTTAAGGGATTTTAAGACTTATAGCCAACCTTAACCTTAGATTTATCAGACACGATCAGGTTTATCATGCCTTAACACGAATCAGGTCTTAGATGCAAAGGATGCTTGAGACGGGCTTAAGGGCTTACGACACCTAGGACGGATAGAATTTTAAGAGTTACTAAATGTTAAGGGATTTTAAGGCTTATAGTCAACCTTAACCTTAGATTTACCTGATCCAACCAGGGTTTACCATGCCTTAACATGAATCAGATCTTAGACGCAAATGAAGCCTAAGACGGGCTTAAGCGCTTACGGTACCTAGGACGGATAGGATTTTAAAAATTATTAAGTGTTAAGAGATTTTAGGTTTTATAGCCAATCCTAACCTTAGATTTACCTGACCTGACTAGGGTTTATCATGCCTTAACACGAATCAGGTCTTAGACGTAAAGGATGCTTGAGACGGGCTTAAAGGCTTACGGCACCTGAGACGAATAGAATTTTTTTAAATTACTAAGTGTCAAGGGATTTTAGAGCTTATAGCCAACCTTAACCTTAGATTTTAAGACAGAAAGTAAACTCAAAAAAATGCTAAAGAGAGCACTCAAATCACTTTATTTTATTCAAATAATAAAATGATACATAGAGTGTTATAAATTTACAAACTAACCGTCCTGAGGAAGAGTTTTCTCAAGGATAGTACCTTTTTAATATTTTCGCATGTTAGGCTTTACTTAGGACACTGTCATTAGGTTAGGCCACCTTGTATGTTCCTAGCCTGACTATCTTGACTACTTGGTAGGGTCCTTCCCAGTTAGTGCCCAGGGATCCTTCCGAAGCTACTTGGGTATTGAGGGTGATCCTTCTCAGGACAAGGTCACCTTCCCTGAAGGAGCATGGTCAAATCCTTCAGTTGTAGGACCTGAAAACTTTTTGTTGGTAGACAACTATCTTAATCAAGGTGTGGTCCTTTGCCTCTTCTCACAGGTCAAGTTCAAGATGCATGACTTGTTGATTTTTTTCTTCATCGAAGTGAGAAGTCCGAAAAGTCAGAATATATATTTCAATTGGGATCACTACTTCGAATTCGTAGGCTAGGAAGTATAAGGTCTCTCCTGTGGCAACCTTTGTAGTGGTCTGGTAGGCCTATAAAACCTCAGGAAGTTCATCTACCCAGGCTCCCTTTCTTTCATTCAACCTCTTTTTGAGCAGCCTTTTGATAGTCTTGTTGACTGCCTCGACTTGGCCATTGGCCTTTGGGTGAGCTAGGGATGCTAGCCTCAGATCAATGTTCCAATCCTGACAGAATTCCTCCAATCCTTTATTATCAAATTGCTTCCTATTATCTGTAATAAAGATGCTGGGGATGCCATGTCGGTAGAGGATATTCTTTCAAATGAAAGCAATGGTGTTCTTTTTAGTGATTTTGGACAAAGGTTCCGCTTTTACTCACTTGTTGAAGTAGTCAATAGCCATAATAGCTAACTTTGCTTTGCTTGGGATCTAGCAGTGGGAAATGGCCCTATTAAATCCAACCCCTACTGTGCAAATGGCCAAGGGCTCAATAGTATAGTCAGGTTTTCTAGGGGTTGCCAAAAAATGTCAGTATATACTTGACAAGTATGGTATTACTGCATTAGTTTATGGGCATCCTTGCTCATGATTGGCCAGTAATATCCTTGCCTAAACGCTCGGTGCACCAGATTCCTACTCCCACTGTGATTTTCACAAACTCTCTGGTGTATCTCATCTAGCACTCTTTCTGCTTCTTGTGGATTCAGGCATCTTAAATAAGTGATGCTGACTCCTCGCTTGTACAAGATGTCTTCTATTATGGTGAATTGGATAGCCTGCCTTCTAACCCTAAAAGCTTTGTTCTTATTAGGTGGCAGAATACTTTGTTGATGTACTTTAGGATCGAGTCCATCCATGTAACTGACTCCTCCTGAGCTGCCAAGAAGCTACTGCTCTCAGGTGGAGAGGTACTCTTTTGTCCCAAGGTTTTTACAAGAATTGCCCTGAAAATATTCTCCGTGAGGGATGAGGCGAGCTTTGATAGAGCATCAGCTAGGAGGTTCGTAGATCGAAGAATTTTTTGCATCTTTACCTTCTCAAATTGGTTGATCAAGCGTCATATTTTTGAAAGGTAAGCCTTTATGCTTTTCTCTTGAGCTTGATACGTTCTATTAAAATAGTTCATCAAAAGTTATGAATCACTATTGGTGGTAAGTGTACGAACCTCAATTTCTTGCGTTATTCTTAATCTTGCCAACAAATTCTCATATTCTGCTTCATTATTAGTCACAGAAAAAAGAAACCTTTAAATATACCTGACCTCTTCTTTCTCCGACCCGACCAGTATGATGCCTGCACCTCCCCCACTTTGAATGGTTGACCCATCGATCCACAGTTGCCATGTTAGGGATTTCTCAAGATCAGAGTGATCCACATCCATCTCCTCAGGCTGACTGAAGGGTTGGGAGATGGCCATCATCTCAGTCATAGTCTGCTCAGCAACAAAATTTGCAAGGGCTTACCCTTTAACAGCCTTACAAGATTAGAATTTGATGTTGAATTCGCTGAGCTCTACTGTCCATTTGACTGACCTTCCTGATAAGTTTGGTTGGTGAAAAATCTATCGAAGAGGCTGGTCAATTAACACCACTATAGGATAGGCCTAGAAGTAGGGCCACAATTTCCTGGCCGCAACCACAAGTGCCAGAGACAGCTTATCAAGAATCAAATACTGCTTCTCAGCATCTACCAAGACTTTATTAGTGTAGTATATAGACCTTTAAACTCTTTAGGAATCTTTTTTCACTAAAACTGAGCTGATTGCATATTCATTGACAGCAAGATAGAAGTAGAGCTTTTCCTTTGACCAATTACGGGATGGAAGTCAAATAATCCTTGAGCTGTTTGAAAGACTTTCCACATTCCTCATCCCATCCAAATAATCCTTGAGCTATTTGAAAGACTTTTCACATTCCTCATCCCATGTCATATCCTTGCCCTTCCTTACATCCCTGAATAAAGGATAGCACTTGTTAGTGAACCAGGAAATGAAGCGACTCAAAGCCATCAACCTTCCTTTTAAACTTTGTAACTCCTTCAATGTGTTGGGATTCTTTAAATCCATGATGGCCTGTATCTTCTGGAGGTTGGATTCAATGCCTCTTTCACTAAACATGAAGCCCAAAAACTTTCCTGACCTAACCCTAAAGACACATTTCTCAGAGTTTAGCTTTAATCGATACTCCTTGAGAAGTGAGAAAGTTTACTCTAGGTGAGAGGGGTGGTCTGTGGCTTTAGTAAACTTCGAGATCATATCATCCAAATTAACTTTCATGGATCGTCCTATCAACAACTTGAAGATTTTATTCACTAATCTTTAAAAGGTGGCCCCGATGTTATTCAAACTGAAAGACATGACCTTGTAGTAGTATAATCCTTAGTCAGTGATAAAGGCCATCTTCTCTTGGTCTGGGGGATGCAATGGTATCTAGTTATACCCTGAGAAGGCATCCATGAAGCTTAACAGTTCATGCCCTACCGTAGAGTCAACTAATTGATCAATTCGGGGCAAGGGAAAATTATCCTTCGAACATGCCTTATTCAGGTCAGTGAAATCAACACACATCCTCCAACTCTCGCTAGCTTTCTTGATCAGGACAACATTCGCTAACTAGTTTGGGTATCTAACTTCCCTTATGAAACCCACCTTGAGCAGCTTGTCCACTTCTTTCTTGATCGCTTTTTACCTTTCATTGTTGAAGATCCTCTTCTTTTGCCTGATAGGCTTGTGCGAAGAGGCAACTGCTAGCTGGTGGGTTATAACCCCTTTGTTGATACTTGGTAGGTCTGCATGACTCTAAACAAACACATTTGTATTTTACCTCAGGGTCTTTATCAAATTTTGCCTCTGCTTCAGGTTCAGCTAGGTACCAATCCTGATGACCATCTCAGGGTTTTGTTTATTCAACTCTATGCTTGTCAGGGTTTCTTCAGGTTCCAGTTTAGGGATTGACAATTACTCGTTCTTTTTAACCTAAACACTGATAGAGGCCTCGGATAGTTCTTTTAACCCTATTTTTTTGTTGATGATGGGATTTATGATCTGGTCAGGGGAAGCTTCCAATGGCCTCTTACAGATGTAGTAAGCCTGTCTTGAGGAGGTGGTAAAACACGACCTCGCTTCTTTTTAATTTTCTCTTATTATACCAATCCCTTCCCCAGCTCTGAACTTTAACTTAAGTAGTGAATACTCTCTACTGCCTTAGTGTTCCTAAGAAAGGGCTTTCTTAGGATGGCAGAGTAGGGGATCTTCAAATTGACCACTTGGAAACACACCATGGCCATCTTCTGATAAGGTTTTTCTCCTATAGTGACTGACAACTGTATCGATCCTAGAGGAGTGATACAAGAATCTCTGAATCCGATAAAGTGGAATTAGGGGGAATCAACTCCAGGTTTTCTATGCCTAAGGAGTCCAGCATATCTTTGAAATTATATCTGCTGAACTATTTGTATCAATTAAAATTCTGTTGACCTGTTTAAAGACAACCCCCATCACCACTTTCAGTGCATCATCATGAGGGTAGTAGACCCCTGCTTCATCTTCATTAGTAAACATAATGAGGATAGTGGCAATCTTTGGTCCTTGTTCACTCTTACATTCACCACATGAACATCTAAGGAGTGGCTGGGCAATGAGTAACGAGCATAATTCTTTTGGGAATTATTTGATAAGCTTATCAGGGTAGGGCCCTCTGAGATGACCATGACGTCGGGATCCTTCTCAAAGTAGTCTTCATTCTGATGTGGTCCGGATCTTTGAAAGACGTGCTGAGAATCAATGTAATTAGTAAGATAACTATTTTTGACTAGTACCACAATCTGATTCTATAAATCCTCGCAATGATTAGTGGTGTAGTCACCTTCCTTGTGGAACTCACAGAAGCGGCCCTTGATCTTTTTAGGCACTTTTGCTTTCATGGCTTGGGGGTGTGGTACCAGGAGCCCTAGCTTTTTGCGTACTCATATATTTCTGACAAAGGAGCTGTCAAGAGAGTGAATCTTTGGGCAGCCACCTGTTCTACTTTCCTAGGAAAACTCCTGCCCGGGAGCTATTTTGGTGGCCTTTTGTCCTTGGGGTGTCAGGATAAAAAATTTTTTTGACCTTGATCTCCTTGTTATGCCTGGGATTCCCATGGTGAGCTCCTTTTCCCTTCCACCACATCTCTTGAAGATGTTCCCTCCTGGCTGGGGCTGCTCGAGATTCTTCTTTCAACTTTAGGATCATTTCCCCTCGATCTTGATCTCATCGAGCAGTTCTATTCGGACGGTTTCATATGTATCTACTGTATGTTAATGGACAGCATACCAGGCCCTTTCCAATCGTAGGCCTTTCTTCAACCCTTCTAGAGTTAAAGGGTGATGGTAGGCCCCTAACTACGTTACTTCTTTGTGATACCTTCGCATGAACCTTTTCATTATTTCTCCAGGTCCCTAACGTATTGACAGTAGGGTGTTCAAGTTTTTACTAGTGGCAACTGTTCCTTTAAATTCATTTTCAAAAAAGGCTACCATATGGTTGAAGCTAGTGATTCTGGCCAGTGGTAAATTCTTATACCAACGCCTTGCCGGCCCTTCTAGAGTTAGGGAAAAAGATCGACACATCTGTAGCTCAGTCAAGCCCTGAATCAATATCATCTCTTTGAACATGTCAATGTGTAGGGATGGGTCAGTTTTTCTTAAGTAAGGAGGTAGTTGGGGCATCTTGAACTTCTTGGGGAGGAGAAAGGATAAGATCTCCTCCGAGAAGGCGGACTTGAATCCAGAAATGGGGATCCTTTTGGTTCTCGGGTTCCTTCCTTGAGCAGGGACATTGTACGCCCCCATCTCACACATCATCTTCTTTATACATTCTTTCACTTCCCTTCTGCTGAGGGCTGCTGCTGCTTCCTTTTCTCAGGCATACTTCTCATTGAGATAAACTCTCATATTAGTGGAGACCAGACTGTGCTCCACTCTTGACTGATTTATCTGTCAGTAATTTTCATGCACCATATTTCTTCTATGTCCACGCCCTTCATAAATTTTGAAAGGGGTGTTGATCTCCTGGGGCATAGGAGGCTCTTTCAGCCTTTTTGTTACTTTGGCTTTTCTTTTCTGCTTGGCTGTTAATCTTTACTCAGAAACACGGCTATAGACCTCCCTGGATCCCTAAAGCCTCCCACCATGGCCATTTCGGGGGGTCTGATTGACCCGCTCCTGAGGGGTAAATGACACTCTCCCTTATCCCGAGGAGACGGGTTCCCTGGCCATCTGCCTTTTGACCTCTAGGAGTTCCTTCTCTAGTGCTTCAGTCCTACTAGCCAGGAATCTGTCAGTGTGTCTAGCTCCTGTCCAAGGCCCCTACCTGGTCAAGAGAGTTCTCCCTCCTCTAGGAGCAATGCTTTTGTTGGAGCTAGAAGCTTCATCTTCTTATTTTCTTTCTACCATCCCAAAATTTTCTTTTTCTAAGTTAAAAGAAACTTACAGAAAATACTTCGTCTTCTCCCTTCCTTCACCAAAATGATGCTTTAATGGCTTTTTGTTTGTTCCCACAGACGATGCCAGTTGTTGGTGCAAGAATTATCCGTGGACCCTCCTCACAGCCAATGTGAAATGACTCAACTGGTGAGGTGTGAGTGCGATGAGGCTATTGCTGCACGGTGACTTTTTCATCAAAGGATGATTAAAAATGTGGTTATTTCTGGTGAGACTTCACCTTTTAAACTTGCAAAATAATAACACCTTCGGAGTGATGTCGAGAGGGGTTCTCGACGAAAAAACTCCGATGTCTAAGTCAGAAAAATAATAAAGGAAAGAAGTATTGTTTTTGATGAACAAGGAGGAAAGAAACCAGAAACGACAAATGGAGGAACTAACACAGAGTTTACCCAAATGCTTTTGAAGGAGAGAAGAGTGTTTGTCACCAAATCTCTATAAGTCCAAAAACTTAGAATGCTAAAGAGTGTCTAAAAGTGTCAAAAGTCCTCCAAAAAGTCCCCTTCCTACGTTGAAGATGTTGCTTTATATAGTGCCCCCTTGATGGTGACTAGGTATCGGAGAATGAGAATGATGGGATGTCTATTATGGGATATAATACAGCCATATTTCATTAATATTATTGACATATCTGAAGGTGATAGGCCTGACACCATCCCATCATCTGAAGATGGTCAGAGGATGGGACAAGTGCATTTATTGTGGGTGACTACCTCGATAGTAGGTTTATTATTAGAAGGGGGCACATATCTATAGGTACCCATGTCAGGGATTGCCTACAAGCTAGACATGGAAGGAGTTCCTGACTGAAGCGATTGCTTAAATTTGCCCCGACTGACTAGCATCTCTTGGGAGGCTGGCTTGGTTCTTGGGTGGAGAATGTTTGAAGGCCCCAACTGTCAACTTAGGACCTGAGGTACTGAAATTCCTGGGGCGATGGAATACCTGGGGCAAAGGATGCCTGAGACGATGACATTCCTGGGGTGATGGAATACCTAGGGCGAAGGATGCCTAAGGCGGTAACATTCCTGAGACGCAGGCTTCCTGGGATAGATCTTGTAGAGCTCTTGGATTATCTCAAAAGGCATATATAGATCGAGTATTGAAGAGATTTAACATACAAATATACAAGCCTAAAAAGGTACCTATTGTAAAAGGAGACAAGTTTAGCAAAGATCAGTGTCTTAAGAATGATGTTGAATGGGATACAATGAAAAGTGTTCTATATTATACCTAGTTGGAAATCTCATGTATATACAGCTTTATATAAGACCAAGTATCACTTTTGTTGTAAGCATCTTTGAGTGATAATTCTAGACATGATCACTGGGTTGCAGTCAAGCAAGGGATGAGATATCTACAAAGTATAAAGGATTTTATTTTAATATATAAGAAAGTTAACACTATCAAATTAGTTAAGTATTATGATGGTGGATGTCCAAATGATTTGAAGCATACTTCAGGTTATATCTTCATGCTGGCAAGAGGAGTTATTTTTTAAAAAGTGTAAAGCAAACTCTGATAACTTTCTCAACCATGTTTGCGAAGTTTTTTACTTGTTATAGTGTATCTACTCATGCTGTTTAGCTTAGAAATTTAGTTTCAAAGTTTTAGGTGGTTGACTCGATATCTAGGCTTGTGAAGATCTATTGTAATAATAGTATTGCTGTATTCTACTTCCAGAATAACAAGGTTAATAGTGGATCAAAGCATTTAGAGATATACTTGATAGTTAGAGATTTAGTAATAAAAGGAGATGTCGTAATAGAAAATATCATAACATACTCAATGTTAACTGATTTTCTAACCAAAGTTCTGTGACCTATAACTTTTGAACAGTATATTATAAACATGAGTATACATGTATTTGATGATTCTTTTAGTTTAGTGGAGTATAATATTATGTACTTTTAGATATTTATGAATAAATACGGATTATTCTCATATGGTTGTTTATTATATTATTTGTTATGATCATCATATTATGTTTGATGTTCAATTTGTCAATTGAGATGTATAATAAATCTTAGGTATCATACATGTGTTTAGCATGTCTATTATTATCATTTAAAGTTTTGAGATTAAAGAAATGATAGTTGATGACATATACATATGAAATTAATAATTATATTGGATATGTCTATTAATACTATAGAAGGCCTCAAGAATTAAGTTATTGTAGTTATAAATATATAAACTCATTAGAGTTTGATGGTTTTCTTACTTCAATGTTAGCGTATAAGGATAGAAAACTATAATAAAGAGTGATGAGTACATAAAAGTGTATGTGTATTAAGGTTAAATTTATCATTTTACACTTCAAAGTATGATTAACTCTCT
>JAVXUL010124618.1:0-16432 GCA_035590515.1 Trichilia minutiflora | reverse complement strand
ATGCACACGTGTGTATGAAAAAAAATAATTTTAAAAAATACCAATTAAGTAGAAAGATGATAGAAAAAATGACTTCTGAGAGGATGAAATTACTAAATATTAAACATAAAAAATTAGCAATATCCATAAAAAATTATATTGAATTATAAGAAATCAAGGAGTTCCAAATAATTTAATTGATCTTTCCTTTGTTGTTGTATATAACTTGAAGTTAAATTATCAATTTTAATAGAGGTCAAAGATATATTTAATGTAAATAGATAAATTATGTTTTTATGTAAGAAATTATTATAATTCGGAGTCCTGAAAATTATTATGAGTATTCGGTTGGTGGTTCTCATAAATTCTTCGCCTACATATAACGAATTAAAGCATAACCTAATCTAGAATCCATACCTTAATGCAAGCTATCCATTAAAAGTGAATGCAATTTCTTCCTATTTGCTTCCTATTTTCTTTACATATGGACAGCTTACTTTCACACACTACTTCGATGGTGAAGGCTGCCGAAAGTTCTGGTTGTTTGGATTATGCTAGACTATATGGAATCAGTCTCATTAATTTTATTTAATTTCTGATAACAACAACAGCCTGCATAGATAAACTCTAACTAAGCTGGTAAATATGGAAAAGACGAGATAAACCAGAAGGGAAAAAAATGCACAAGAACAAAGGAGAAGACAGAAATAGAACAAAGACAGAAGACATCAAACATTTCATTCACAAATTAAAAAATTAATAGATCATTAATAGATAACAGCTACAACCACAACCAGCAACTCTGGTAAAAAAAGAAAAATCTTATCTCCCTCTCCACGATTTTCGCAAGATTATCCTTGATGGCAATGTATCTTTCTAATCTAGCCAATCATTGCTGTTCATAGCTAATTAGTTTCGAATCTTATCAATTCTTTCCTTTTTTGTGTTCTCTTATGTTATATAAGATGTATTGCTATAGTCATGCAGTCACAAGCATTCGTTGGCTGCAAAATGAATCCTCGTTCCTCTAATTTTCTTATCACTTTTCTATTGATCTATGGACTACTATTTTGACATACTACTTACAATGTAAAGGCGACTGACGAAATTGTTTCTGCTGGTTCTTCTACTCTTAATCAAGATGCAATCCCCTCTTCTGATCATATTGTTCTTCACCGGAAGTTGATGGTAGTACCGAATCGGGAGGTTCCACGTGCGCCGCGAAGTCCTATCCCAAATATTCCTCCTCCTTAGAATCATCCTCTGTGCAGCCAACTTTACTAGCAGTATTACTATAACCCGTTAACCGCCATATATATCCAATTTCAACTTGTTATGCGTATGGTAGTATAGTTTATATATGCCATTATCTGCTTTCTTCTATGAAGTTTAAGATTTCATCTTGAACTCAATAATAGAAGTTGTGGTTTATGGGAGGATTATATACAATCTAATGAGTGACGAGTCTCATTGAAAATTAATTAATCAGTCTATTCATACTTTTGTTTTGCAGTCTACTATGATAATGAATCCTGGTCAAAAACGTCCTTTTGCCTGTTCAAAAACATAATTAGTTCACATCTTAATCGCTTTTTTTGTTCCTTAAAGAATCTAATTTTATTGTTTCACTTTGATATTAGGGTTGCCAATGATCCCAATTCTGTTTGTTTTTTTCCTTTTTTGAAGTACACTTTCATCTTGATCTATTAATAGTCTGTGACAATTTGCATACTGCTCCGTTGGCCATTGCCAGTATGAATCTATATGTCGTATGGGTTAAGCTAGCAGCTATATAGTAGTTTTTCTTTTAAGCAATTAATGGTTAAAGAAGGCACCTTAGAGAGATTTATTACAAATTAATTAATAAGAGAATAAAATGGCCACATCTAGAATAAGATCACAGATGGCTGAAGGATATTATTTATATAATTTATTAGAAAGAAAAGGATGGAATGGAGGACAAAAAAATAAGAAAAGGCAGAAGGAACTAAAAAAAACCCCTAAGAGAATCAATATATAGTAGAAAAAACCTTTTTTGAGAAGTACGTATTGAATATCTGAGGGAGACATATCAAACCATTAACAAATTGTTTAATATAGAAATTAGTAGTACATTGGTAGATATCCGTTGCAACCATGATCAGACGATTCTGATTGAAGTAAAATCTTATCTATCTCTCCATGCATGATTTCTCAACATAGCTTTCTAACAGACTGGGTGCTCATCTAAGTTTTATCTGAACAAAATATATGCTCATAGTTGGTAATTAATAAATAATATTAGTAAATATTAAATGATAATACAATAGAAAATGAATCTTGACCTTACATATATAAACATATGCACAAGTCAAAAATTTGTAAACCATTAGTTGAAGATTAAATAAGCATTGAATCCAAATTCCAATCTAGTAAATTACTTTAGAACGATACCAATTCTTTCCTATCTTGTTTACATATGTACATAGTCTGCTACAAAATTCTTACCTAGTCTCTCTCCAACAAATACAGATTCTTTCCTCCAGCTTTCACTCCGAAGTTCATAGTCCATGCATAGTCTGTCGTGTACTTCAGTCAACAACTATAAAGTACGACGTATATAATTAATTTGGTTGAACAAATCTTATGTCTAACCAAGAAATTGACTGCCGTGCGCGTTATAATATAGCCAGTTAATCCCAGATTAGGTGTATTTTTATTTTCTCTCTACGAAAGATAGTCAACAGATATCAACTTTCACAGTTCACATTTCTAGAAATCTGAGTAAAACACTGCAAGATGCTTTTATTTTCAACAATGGAACAGTTGTTTGAATATAATTTTGGAAAAAGCTACCATATATGCAATTAAGCATAATGGTTGAAGGCCGGCCGGCTAGGATGTTTACACGTAAAGGTCAAAATCCCACCTAACAAGCAAAGTCGTAACAGTGATTCCAAGCCCCCCAGTATGTTCTGAAAGCAAAAAAACAAAGATAAAATTAAGGTAATAGTATGCTCTTCAGGAAGCTTCTTCCTTTACCATAGTCTTATAATAATTTGACTCCCAACAACTATAATCTATTCCACCTACAACTTGATCAAATATAAATTAATAAAGCATAAACCATTTGCTGTTCTCGCTTTACAACAAACATTGCTAGATATCTGCAATGAATTCCAGTTACTATTTGCTCCTCACTTCTTCTTGATCCATGGACTCCTACTCTCACATCCTGTTTACACGGTGAAGCCATCTGAAATGGTTTCTGATCATGTTCTTCATCGAAAGTTAGTGAGGGTGAACGAAGCACGCGCGACAGCCACCATCCGGAATTGATAGTCCCGGTCTTCTTCCTCCTCCAAACCAGAGGTAGCTGCTTCACCCTTTTGCTATCATTTCTCTTTTCATATTCCAGAATTTATAGGCTATGGCTGTGGTTCAAGGGTTTATCTCCCATTATTATGTATACTGTGTTGTCTCCACAGTAAAATTTTATATCTTCAACAAAATAATTTGCCATGTGAGTTTTGTGCCTTCTACAGTTGCTTAATTTTTCGCTTATGGTTGTATAATTTGTTGGCAAAACTTTTACCCGGAAATCTATACATATATATGTTCCTTCAGTTTTAATTGAGGAATATATTCATGCCAAAAATTTAATGCTAACCCTATAGAAAAGTCTATGAATATGTCTCTTCGTCCTTTTGTTTTTCATAAATAAATTAACTACTTAAGCGATATCTTCTATTCTATTTGCTCCAATAATTAAGTATTTGATAAAGATAAAAATTAAGGATATGATGCTGTCATTTTGAATTTATAGTTTTCACGAAATCGAATAATTAACTATTAAATATAATTAAATATGTGGTTAATAATTAACTCAAATAATACAGTTATTGAATAAAAATGAATTTTTATCAAATAATTAAAAAAATAATAATACTTGTTTATATTAGGCAAACTACTCGACCGAGCTCCGAGATAAGAATATAAATCTTAAACTTAAGTAGTTAATATATATATATATATATATATATATATATATATATGTGTGTGTGTGTGTGTGTGTGTTAAAATTGTTTTTAAGGAAATTTAGAGAAATGGTGAATTTTAATTTTTAACGTAGAGTTTAAGTAATTATCAAATAGTTTGATGACTAATCAGTAAAAAGTTAATAATGATAATCACGGTCAATAAATTTTCTTTTATTTTAAGGAAAATAAGTTTTAGTCCCTTCGAGTTTAACTTAATATCCAATCATGCTCTCATGAGATCAAAAATATACAACCAGACCCATTACGAAGGTTTTTTTTTTTTTGTCTTTAATGTTAAAATTTCTTTAAGATCCCAAGATAACTACACTTACCTCCTTATTCATTAAATAATATAAAATTATCATAAATATTTTATAAATTTACATATCAAAATATTGTAAAATATAAAATAAAATATTAGAAAGGTCTAATATATTTTTATTTTTTATACTTATAATTCAACTTCTTACTCTTTTAATTTATTCATAAACTAACTTAATTAAATATTTTAGACAAATTAATTATAATAAATCACAATTCACTCTCACAAATTAAAATTTATCTACATACATAATAATTACAGTAATAAAACATTAAAAAAATATCAAAATTATGAATCAAATACAATTTATTTTTATATTAATCAAATAAAATTTTAAATTGAAGCAAAATATGAAATAAGGGCGACGAGGTCACGGACTGAAAATGAGGAAAAATTATTTTTTAATTATATTTGTAAATTTTTACACTAACGTTACATGTTGTTAATTGAATTAATTTTATTTATATAATTAAAACTTTATCTTTTATTTAATTAAGTTTTACTAATTAAGTATATTTGATTTTAATACAGTGGAAATTTTCAGATATAGTAACCAGTAAAAAGGTTATAATAATTATCACAGCCAACAAATATTCTTATTTATCAATAAATCAATAACTTTTACTTGGTATGTATCAAGGTAATAATCCAAGCCCCCAATGGGTGTGACTTGGTGGTGAAGAGAGTATAGTAGACGGTAAGTAATTTTGTATTTGATTTTAAAGGGTGTATTCTTTATAAGTGTTTGGGACAGTCAGTGAATTTTAGTTTGGTTTGCACAATAACTCTGGCATGATGCCACCGTATGGAGGGTACTGAGATGGACGGTCAGATATAATATATTTAGGTGTTTTTTACTGTATATATAAAAAAAGGAAGAAGTTAATAATCCAATTTAATTCTCGCTTTAACCAGAGCATTTTCTTTTTTCTTTTTTCTTATTTTGCTTTGCTTTTAAAGCTACAACCACCGTCGACGGACACCTTTGTTTCAAAGTCTCTTTCGCACATACAACCACCAACTCCTTTGTGTCAAAGTCAAGCACAATCAAGTACGATGTAATTATAATTAATTAGGTTGAACAAGTCATATAAGTAATTGAGAAATTAGCCACGGCACCAGGCATATAGATGATATATATAATATAACCAGTTAATTATATATAAAAGGCCGTTCATACCTTGGAAGTCTATGGTATTACCAACCAATTAATACATATGGATTCCAATTCATTTTTGATAGCTTTCGTCTTGATCAATAGCTTGGTAATTTCACATACTTCTTCCATGGCCATGGCCCTGAAGCTTTTTCTGTGTCTTATGATTTGAAGGTGGTGTCGAAGCGGACTCGTACACCGGTAACACCACCGTCCCCCAAGCCTAATATTCCTTCTCGTGGCAGACCCATTGCTCCTCCACCAATATATTAATAGCCATGGTTGTCAGTTGCAGCTCCATCGTAAATAATGCACGCCGATATTGTCCTGGCTTTGTTTGTTACTTTTTACTATACTAAAGTAGTAATCGCTTTGTAGTTTTTGTGTACTCATAACACTTTTGCTGAATTCTTCGAAAGGAAAATTTAAAAAATAAAAAAGCACTGATATTTTGTTGAATAATTGGGGGAGAGCTTGCTAGGAGGGAAATTCAGCTTCCTTGTATGATTTTTCGACATTTTAAAATCATTATCGTATAGTCTATTGCATTGTATTCACCGTAATTTAAATAGTTGAAACAACTTTTTATTTCAATGTGATATATTTAGAAAACAAAATCTCCGTTAAAAAATCAGTCAATTTCGCTGACGATATTGATGTCCTTCGATTGTGATTAAGTTCGTGCTCTGATCAGTTGTAATGATTTATGAAAATTTCAGATTATTTACTCAATGGTTTACATATTTATATTATAATAGCATAATTATAAATTTTTGAAGACAAGTGTATAACAAAAGTTTTATTATATTTATACTAGTATAACATAGTTGAAAAAGATTTCTCCCACTTTGGTGGCAGAAATCCTACATTCCTACTCACAATTTAATTAATGTGGGTTTGAACTTTAATGGATTGTGAAACCATCCATGCACTAATATACTTGAATTCTACAGAAGCTGTAGTTAAATTAATTGAAATCAGACTATGATCAACAACAAGATTACGCTTGATCCTCTCCTAAAATAATTTTATTATGTTAACAAAAATATTTTCTATATAATCAAAGAAATGCTTTTGAGATTTGGGATGACAATTTTTGTAATGAGAAAAAAAGTAACTCAATTAAGAAGTGCTCTTATTTCATTGAAAATAAGATTTTTACTGGGTCTACAAGGCAATTACTCCTCATCGTGATACACTATTTTTTTTTATTTAAATGATTTCTCATATATTTTATAGCTATGAATAATAATAGAGATAAAATTTTTTGTACAAAATATTGGTTGCCCCTTAATCCACATAATTTATTTTTAATAATTATATTAATTTAAATTTTTATTTATTAATAATAAATGACCTCTAACACCTTTAACTAATTCCTTTTGTGTTAGAATCTCACAATCTTTCGTAGGAAAATGACAAATGACATATACATGAAGCTTTTGCGTGCATATAAAAAAAAGTAGTAAAGTATTTTACTACAAATGTTTTTGTTTTCCTTCATAGTTAACTGTCAAAACCCATGTTATCTTAATCTAAAAATTTACAATTTCCAGTCTCAAGTCTCAACGATGAATGATGGATTAAAATATGTTAACTAAAGTTACTAACAACTTTACATTAATCTAAAATTTTAGAGTTTAGTGATCTCTCAAGTCTGGACGATTTATCAAAGTTAACAAAAATTAAGCGTATGGGGTCTAATTAAATAATTCTTAATCTGTCATCAGATTCGAATTTGTCAAATTTTTATACATAATTAAAGGATGGAACAGATTTAATTTGAAAATAGATGGAACAATTTTTTGAAAATAATTTTGGTAAAAACTGCCATAAATGCATCGGCATTGAGTGCTGGCTAATATGTCTGCACAACAGGGTTTTCTAGCTAGCTACGTATAAGTTAAAATCCTAGCCAACAGATTCTAAACCCCAAAATGACTTGAAAGCAAGAAAACAAAGACAAAATTAAAGTATTCAATTCTTGGAGACCACCTTTGAAAACGCTCTCTAGGAAATTTCCCCATTAATTTACCATAAACAAATAGTAGTTTTACTCCATCAATTATAATATATTTCACCCTTATTTGGCAATTTAACCTCTTGATCAAATATAAATTAATAGCATAGCGCATAAAATATATTCCATTATTGTTCTACAGCAGCCACAGTTAGGTATCTGCAATGAATCCCAGTTCCTATTTGCTCATCACTTTCTTCTTGATCCATGAGCTCCTACTTTCACATCCTGTTTACGTGGTGAAGCCCTCTGAAATTTTTTCTGATCATGGTCTTCATCGAAAATTAGTGACGGTGGAGCTCCATAGGGAGTTCCCACAACAGCTACCATCCCCTGTCCAATCAGCGTAGTGGTCACGTTCCTAAATCTACTTCAAACTGAGAGTAGTCTGTTTTATTTCTATCTTTTCTGTTTCCTATTTCAGACTTAATTTAGAAGCTTATGGTTCAAGTGTTTATCTGTTGTTATTATGCATAATATGTTGTATCCACTGTAAAACTTCATACCTTGAACGCAATAATTGAAGTCATGTGAGTTTTGTGCCTCGTTACATGGAGGTTCCTCGTACATCTTTGTAGTTTTACAAAGATATAGTTTAACATATGGCTTGAACCGTAGACTTTATGTTAGTGGCATCCCAACAACTGTGACATTTTTAATTGAATAAAATCTTACTGGCTTACTGGAGCAACTCCATAAGTATATACTATGTAATTAATTCTCTGGAGTTGGAGGCCATTTCTTCTTATCACATACTCCATCGCAAGTTAACCGAGCCCGTTCGAAAGCCGCCGGTTATACCATTTAGTCCTGATTCTGGTAATCCTTCTCATCAAAATATTCCCATGCGCGGGCTGTAGTCTCCTCCTCCAGCAGCGATGCCATCAGCCAGCTATTTCGTATCTCCAATCCCATACGTCCTCCCTAGATATGTCAGAGGCTGTGGTTTTTGTTTTACTCTCCCTAATTTATTTTGTAGTTTGCTGCATGAAGTATGTGAAATTTCATCTTGAATGGAATAATTTATGCAAGTGATAGATGAAATTTATTTTACTCATATTTTTCATCAGGAAAATAGGGTAATGAATAAATTAGCTAATGAAAGTATTAATTTGTGTGCTTTATTTTAGTAACTATTAGAAGTATATATATATTTTTTTAATGATTTGATGGGTTTCTCAAATTACAGGTTATATTAAATTTTTAATCTCCTTGTTATTGAGGTAAGGTTCATGTCCCCTCTTTTGTTATTATTTTTATTCGAGTTAAGTCATGCTCTCCGACTCCGATCAATTGGTTATTTAAATCTATTAATCTGCTTGTCAACCGGCAAGCAAATTGAATTCAAACGTTAATTAAAAGCATTTAATTTCTTTAATTTTTATAAGAATTGATCTTTACATCTTTTATGATCCAAAATGCTCGACTACACTATGGACGCAAAAACTGATATATCTTATTAAAGTTGTCACACATTAATTATACAATAACAAATATGGTAATTGTTAATGAATATGGAAGTCGGAATATAATTATAAACTTTATAGTACTTAAACTATAATTTTAATTATGAAGCGCTAATTATTTTTTATTTTTTATTTTTGTAAATCTGGAAACTCCAACCGTTAGTCAACATCCCGGGAGACGATATCAGGGGGACCCATCTATTGTCCTTGAGCAACGTCACCGGGACGGGGCCCAGGCCCTTAACCAATAGACGTTCGACTCGTCCCAACTGACAGGCGGTACCAAACGGCCAAATAAAACCGGAGCCTGGCTCCCTTGACGCTTCAACAGAGAGAATCCTGGAGGGGGAGGGGGGGAATCGAACTTGGAACCTTGAGATCTTAAGCCCAACCCCTACCACCAGACCAGTAGCTTATACACATCAGTAAAATGGAGTTGTTAAGAGGATGAATAAAACTCTTCTTGAAAGAGTGAGGAGTATGCTACTGTGTTCAGGCTTTTCCAAGAAGTTCTGGGTAGAAGCTATGTCTATTGCAACATATTTGATAAATCGATGTCCATCATCCACACTAAACTTTAAGACTCCTGAGGAGATGTGGGCAGAAAAGACACCTTCACTTGAATATCTAAGGGTGTTTGGGTGTACATCCTATGCTTTTGTTAAGCAAGGGAAACTTAAACCAAGGGCTATGAAAGGGGTGTTCATTGGCTATGCTGAAAGAGTAAAGGGGTAGAAACTATGGTGTCAAGATGGAATAGGTGAAAAATGTATAATCAATAGAGATGTCAAGTTTTTTGAAGATGGAATGTAGTAAAATGGGTATTTAGATATATAAAAGGGGAACTTGGATCATTGTTTGTGTTACTTAAATGATCGTTTAACAGATGCTATGATCAGTGGGTATGTTGATGCTGATTTTGCAGCAGACTTGGACAAGAGAAGCTCATCATCTGGATTTGTGTTTTTCCTTAATGAATGAGTAATTAATTGAAAATCTTCTCTGCAGCAAGTTTAGCAAGGAAGCTTTATGGTTACAGGGTTTTACTGCTGAGTTAAGATCACAAGTAAATGTCCAGTAATTTTCTGTGATAACCAAAGTTCACTTTATCTTGCTAAGCACCATGTGTTTCATGAAAGGACTAAGTATATAGATATGAGGTTTTATTTCGTAAGGGACATGCTTGCAAAAGGGAAGGTAAACTTGCATAAAGTTAAATTAGAAGAAAATGTAGCTGATATGTTTACAAAGGTTGTGACAGTTGGGAAACTTGTGTTCTACTTGAAAAAGATACATGTAACCTGGAGTTAAGAAGCAGTAAAAGTATATGAGCAATAGAGGTCTTTGTTTGTTCATATTTGTAGATAGAATAAATGGAGATTTTGGTGTATGATTGCCTGTGCTTTGCTGGAGTGGTAAAGGATTGCTTCTGTTTCAAGTTGATTCAAGGTGGAGGATTGTGAAGGTGACTCAACATTCAACAGATATATATTGGGACCTAAATACAAAGTTTTACAGAATTAGATTGCAAGGCTCCGTAAACTTTCATTAAAGTAGTTGTGTCAAAAGTTAAGAAATGATTTGTTATTTTCTGTTTTTTTGTTCAATCATCGTTGTCAACCAGCAAGCAATATAAACTACAAGGCAGTTGGCATTCTTTAAGAAATGCATTAGAAATCTTGGTCAGGAGAAGAAAAAAACCCTAAATAAAGATTCTCTAATTTTCATTCAAAAATTCGTTCCTTGTTTTCTTCTTTTCATATATTTTTTCTCAATTCTGTTTGTTTTGCTGGAATTGGTTATTAGTCTTGTTAGTTTCGGTTTTTTTCCTGGAAACTTGAGGAGTTGTTGATTGCACAACAGAAGCTTGAGTGACACTATCAAGTGTGATATTGATTTTATAAGATTTTATACTCGTGGAATTATTGATATACATATATGTTTTTAGTTTTTGAGATGTAATATTTTGACAATTTTGATGCACAAAATGTTAGTCAATTTTGGGGGGCGTTTACCCTGTCTGAAAGTACTTGGTATGATAGTAGAAGTCACATGACAAGAAGCTACTAATTTCCACGTACCTTCACTTCATTGACTTTACACATTAAAAGCAAGCTAATTTCCACGTACCTTCACTTCATTGACTTTACGCATTAAAAGCCAACAACTACCTACACTAGATATGATCTGGTTGAAATTACTAAGTTCGTTCTAGTCACCGTATTATAAATCTCTTGTAATTCGTTGATGTGATCTTGTAAATTGTAAGAGCCATGGATTTCAAGCATTTCTACTTTCTTACTTTGATCCTCGTCCATTGCCTCATTAGTCTTTCACAAACTAATTGCATGGCCATCGACACACAAGTTGTTTCAGGAGGATCGTTTTCTCCAAATTTTCCACTTCATAAATTTAGAGTAGAGTCCAGGAAGGTTTCTAGATCACCGCCGCCACCTCCTATGCCCAACGCTCCTATTAAGTTCAAAAGCCCTCCCCCTCCGGCCCCACCACCGCCACCTCCGCCGCCATATTAGTAGATCTTGTTTCAAGATATATATTCTACTTTCCTTGTATGATTTTGTCATTGCATATGTACTGAATATTGTAACTTGGAATAATATTAGATTATAATTTATTCATATAATTACAAATGATATGAAACAGTCAATCTGTTTCTATTTTGGATGAAATTATTTTCCAATTTCCATTATCATTTATCAATTCCTCTAAATATGTCTCCAGCATATTGTCGTCAAGATGTTGTTCTTACCAAAGCTTTTCGACTTTTGGTACAAAACATTAGATTCTGTAAATGAATAAATAAATACAGGAGTGGAGTTGTTTACCTGCACCACAACAATCCTTCCTTCCGATGAGCAAAACCTCAAACATTAGTCATTAGATATTTAACTATGCAATGTAATTAAATCTTATTTACTGTATCATTAGATCCTTTTAAAACATGTATTTTATATATGATTTACTATTTAATTTGTAAGAAATCATTTTTTTTAAAATCTCTATTGTTTTATTGTTTTTGTAAAAAAAGAGTATTGTATATACAAGATATATGCTCCAATCTGTAAAGTGATGAATCAAGACGATATAGATACACACACTCGCAGGTATGAAAATATGTTTAAAATTAAAATATTAGAATTTATAATTTATAATTATTGTAAAATAAAATGATTAATTATTATAATTAGGTAGGTGAGACTGGTAAGTGAGTTAATTAATAAATATTAATCATAAAAAAGATATTTATTAAATATTGTAATTTTATGTTTTTTAGCTATAGTACACATGCTTCAAAGTAAGTTGTTGAAGGTAAGATTATTGTACATTCTAATGTGCAGCATTTTTTTTTCATTTTTATTTTTTTTCTCTATTATAATATTTTTAATTTTTATATTATAATTATCAATTATTTTATTATAATTACTAACTTATAAAAAATAAAACAAAAAATTAAATTTTGCTACAAAAAATTGGAGAATAAAAGCAGAAGAGTTCGATAAAATATGCACTTTACATGATGCTCCTGACGGTTTAGGCTAATTTAATAAAACTTTTATAAATAATCAGATAAATTTTAGATATTAAAAATAAATAAAATTTATAAAGATATTTTTAAATTATAATTAAATAAATTTATTCAAAGATTTATGCTCAATATTAATTAAGTTTAATTTCATTTTATTTTATTTAAAATGTCACTACTCACTATCAAATTTTTAGTATTACATTAAATATAAAATATTATAAAATATATGACCGAAACTGAGTTATAAAATTAGAAAAACAAAAAAAATGAAAAAAAAAACTAAATATCCTACATTCAATCTTATCTTTAAAATTATCAATTCAATTCAACTTATTGTTAGAATTACGAAATCAATCTCCACCGCATAAAAAACCCATGCCGATAATATAAAATCAAAGACCCAAAATTTTCCACCTCTTAAAGCAAAAGTTTTATTTCTATTTCCTACCTTGATAAATATAGCCACAAATGCCATGACTTGTAGTTGATACCAGTAGATGAAATGGACATGGAGGCAAAACATTTGTTGTTGCCTATAATTACTTTCATCTTCATTAACTACCTACTGCTTTCAGAAAGTACTTCTACTCCCATGTCCATGTCCACGGAAGTTGTTTCTGTTGGGTCGTCTTCTCAACAGATTCCTTACAAATTTAAGGTAGTCTTCAGGAAGCATTTTAGATCACCGCCGCCACCTCCTAAGCCCAATGGTCCACGACCAGGACAACGACGATATCCACCGGTTCCACCACCACCACCACCACCATATTAAACCATTATGAACGTCGGAGTTGGTAGATTTTGGATCAATGATATTCTGATTTTCTTTTATGATTTTGTCAATGCAGATGTACTGAATATTGCAGCTCTTTTTCGTTTTTCCAGAAGCTGAATGTTGTAACTTTGAATAATAAATTATATCAGTTTATATGAATGATATGAAATAATTGATTTGTTTCCATTTTACATGAAATTATTTCCATTCAATGTTTCTGAGTTATGCTTCTTAACATTCTGTATATTATTTGTGGAAAATTGGACCACGTGACTTCATTTTCAACCATGAATTGATTGAAGATAAGGAACATTGCGAACCGTCGAAAAAGTAGTCAACGTAAACAGGTAAAATCTACGTATCATATTATTTTGTATATTTATTTTTAATAAAATTGTATAATATTTTTATTTTAAAATTAATTATTAATTATAATAAAAAAGTATAATACAAATTTATTGAAGATACTTTTATTATAATTAATCAATTTAAAAAAAAATTATTAATATTTTGATTTAAAAGCTTGTTTGCTAATTTAGCATTTGAACCGAAAATAAAACAACTTGTTTGTCTGCTTAATTTTGTTTTAATTTTGAACATTATTAATATTTTAATTCATATATAGCTAACTCGATATGAACTTTATATAAATTTTATATTGAATTTAGAATTGACAGTTAATAAAGATAAATAAATCTTAACTCTCTTTAATAATTTGATCTTGTTTGAGTTAATATTAAAGAATCATTAACAATAATATATAGAGTTTAGGGTTCATCTCTCTCTCCTCTCTCTAGTAAAGAGAAAGGCCAAAGAACCAATTTATAATCTTTTGCTTTAAATTGACAAAACACACACAAATTTTTTATTTTAAATTAAAACACACACATAATTTTAATAATATTGAGGCTACTTCTGATTATTATATTTTATCTAATTCTAAAAATGTATTATTTAAATTATTTTTAAAGCACTTATATTTATTAACTATCCACGTACTTATACAACTATAATGAACTCTTTTAGTTTTATTTGAATTGCATTGCAGGTTTTACAGAAGTATATGTACTACCCACTTGGAGCCACATGTTTCTAGCTACGATACCCAATATCGTCTTCGTCTGACTATTCACCCATTTTTTTAAACCCATATTTCCTGTTGTAGACTTCATTAATCTACAAAGACTGAAAGACAGCTAAAATAGTTGACAATTCATATATATAGTACTGTATGAAGAATATTATAATATTATAATTGTATTATAATATTTTGCATAAATTAGGCTGATCATCAATAATTAAATCAAGTTGCCATTATCAATGTGTGAGTCTCGTTATTAAACATTAAGAGTAATACGATTATTTAATTTTAAGTTGCCATTATGTTCATTTTTTAAATAATCGACGTGATATTAAGGTTCTACAATTATATTGGAGATTTAATTTAGTTAAAATTAAATTTTAAAATCATAAATATAAGGATCTTAATATAATTAAAAATTAATTTTATTTTAAATAAAATTTTAATGATATTTTTTAATTTAAAAAAAATTCAAGTGAAAATATATAATTTTAGTAATTCGTTCAAATGAATGAATCAATTCGTTTGAACGAATTTTTGAGGTGTTCTTTAAAAAATTTGGTACAAATTCATTTGAACGAGAATTGATTCATTTAATCAAATTGATTGATTCGTTCAAACGAACTGTAAATCATTTGAACAATAAAAGTGAAAGCTCTTTAACTTTTGAGACGTCGAAAGATTCATTCGAACGAATCATATATTATTCAGTTAAATTCATCAATTTGTTCGAACAAACCCTGCGATTCATTCAATCAAATAAGTAAAAAATGATTGTATTGCTCTCATCTAGAATTTTCTTCTTTATTTTTCTTAAAGGTAAAATGATAATTTTATCATTTTTTATAAATAAGGGTTAAAACCCCTCCCTTCACCATTTTCTTCCTTTCTTTTTCTCCTCCTCTTCCTCTTCCTACGATCCCCTCTCTGCTCTCATAAGCCCATCACACCATCTTCGCAATTTCTCTAGTTTCTCCTCAATTTTCTATTATATTTTACATTTTAAACTTCTTACCGGCTTCAATTTATCGATAGAGGTACGAAAATCGCAAAGAGGAAGCTAGGGTTTTGGGATCCAATTTGGGATTTTTCGTGTTCTAGATAAAATCAAAGCAATCCAAAGGTGCTACGAGGTAAATGGTAACATTTCTAACCCCTCTCAAGTTTGCATTTCGTATTTTATTGATTTTTGAAATTTTGGGTGTCACTGTTCATCTGTGGATTTAAATTAGTTTTTATCGTGAGAATTTAAGTTATTATACATTAATTAGGGTGTAGAGAAGTTGGATAAATGTTTAGATAACTAAAAATTCGAATTCAAAAAATATGGATAAATCAAAACAATATTCGGGTTACTATTCTGACAAGAAATAGAGATCTATTCATTAAAATCGTTAAACTGAGTTGAAATGCGTTAGTTAGGTTATAATGTGATTTTATCCGATTACGTGTATAAATCGACTTTAGATTTCAGATTCGAATGCATTATATGCATACGAGTCTTATTCATACTTTAAAAATGAGTATTACTATAGTTTTTGTGTAACGACCCGTGATTTCGAATAAAAGTATTTTTGTCTTTTTTTAGTAATGTACGCCCAAGTTCTGTAATGATTTTAATATTTCGAGGGTTGAATTGAGATTTTTGGAAGAGTTAGAATGATTGAGGACTGAGAATGGATGTCGAAAATTTGATCGGGAACTCGATCACATGAGAAAACTTAAGGTGGAAGGCATTCGATCGAACGAATGGGGTTCGGTTAAACGAATGCTTGGTTCGGCCGACCAAATTTAGTTCAGAGAGCTAGATGAATTTTCGGTCGAATGAAGCTTGACTTCGGTCGATCGAAATCATCGTTCGGTCGAACGAAGGGTGAAGTTCGGTAGATCGAATCGTGCAAAAAGTTCGATTTACCCCTGTCTGGAAGCTTCTTTTCTTAAATAGGCAGGGGCTGAGCCCCTCCTTTTCCTGAGCCCCTCCTTTTCCTGCGTTTTCTTTCTTCTCCTCTCCTCTTCTCCTTCCTTCCCATTCTTCCCCTGTCACTTACACACATCTCTCATTTTTGC